>CM046451.1:41477700-41768805 GCA_025506515.1 Flaveria trinervia
AGATTCATTGAATTTCACATGCAAGGTTTCTTCAACTATCTTTGTTCTGCAGTTGAAGACTCTGTAAGCCTTGCAAGTGGATGAATAACCTACAAAATACCCTGCATCCACCTTAGGATCAAATTTGTGGAGTTGGCCCTTTGTGTTGAGAATAAAACAAGGACATCCAAAGACTCTGAAGAATGAAATCAAAGGAGCCAAATGATGTAGAGCTTCATATGGAGTCTTCATCAACCTCTGATTTACTAATACTCTATTCTGCACATAGCAAGCTGTATTGACAGCTTCAGCCCAAAAGGTCAAAGGCAAACCAGAGTCAGCCAACATGGACCTTGCGGCTTCAATTAAAGTCCTGTTTTTTCTCTTCACTACTCCATTTTGTTCTAGAGTCCTTGGGATGCTAAACTGCCTTTTGATTCCTTTTGAAAGATAAAAATCATCAAGTGTATGGTTT
This sequence comes from Flaveria trinervia, assembly GCA_025506515.1. NCBI lineage: Eukaryota > Viridiplantae > Streptophyta > Magnoliopsida > Asterales > Asteraceae > Flaveria > Flaveria trinervia. The sequence continues at coordinate 41,478,155 of CM046451.1, forward strand.
CTCAATTCAGTACCATTGTCACTCCTTATACACTTGACTGATAGGGAATACTGCTTCTCAACATACAGCACAAAGTTTATAATCTTCTGAGCAACCTCATCCTTTGAATGTAGAAAGAAGGTCCATGCGAATCTGGAGTAATCATCCACAATTACCAGACAGTATTTCTTCTTTGCCATGCTCATCACTCTCACAGGACCAAATAAATCCATATGCAGTAACTGCAAGCAGGCAATGGACTTAGGTTCTTCAATGGGAGGGAATGAGACTTTGTGCTGTTTTCCTATCAAACAAGCAGTGCAGGTTTCATCACAGTAGAACTCCTTTATTGATAAACCTCTCACTAAACGATTGTTGATCAGCTGATTCATGTTTCTGAGATTGACATGACCCAGCCTTCTATGCCATAGTTTAGATTCCTGAAGAGAGGCTTTGGAGAACAGGCATGGATGACCCTTCACATCAATCTTCTTTGACAAATCCAAGGCATACACTCTTCCAATCCTGTTGGCCTTCAGGAGAGTATGTTCATCCATTACCTTGTCAATCAGCCTCAGAACTTGGGAAGACAGAATCCTGTAGTTCTGGCTTGTGAAAAGTGCAACATGCCCTTTATCACACATCTGACTGACACTCAGCAGATTATACTTGAGATTCTCCACATGGTTGACATCGTCAAACCTGATTTGTCCATTAGACACATATCCTTTCCCAATGATGTAACCTCTGGCATCATTTCCAAATGAAACAAATCCTTTCTTTCCTTGAGAGTAGTCATTAAGAAGAGAACTGCTCCCAGTCATATGCATAGATCCTCCACTGTCCACATACCAGATGCTCCTTTGGCATGTTGAAGAACCGTGCATGAAAGAAAACTAGTTAGATTTTGAGACCCAAACCTTTTTGGTTTTGGGTCTGTTTTCATCAACAGATGCAACCATAACTTGTTTCTTATGATTAACAGCTGAAGAAGGAGATGGTGCTGAAATGGATTCCTTAGATTTGGGCTTGGAATGCCTTTTCAGTGACTTGATCACAGGTGCATGTAGCTGGTTAACTCTCCCCAACAAATGCTGAACCATCATAACAAGTTGTGTCTGATTTGTAGCCAAAGCTTTCAGCTCTTATGACATATCAGTACTTGTGTTTGATGAGTTCTTGTGATCCACCATTTCCTCCTTAAAATTAACAGACTTGGTCTGATGTTTATCATGAGGAGCACCATGAGCTATTTTATGATGAACCTTATCCTTTTTTTTGAATTTGGTTGAAGGCTTGGGTTTATCACAATGGAATGATTGCAGTACAAACTTGGTCTCAAACTCAGTTTTCATTTCATCCATTTGGATTTTGATGAGCTTATCTCTGTTGAGTTTGGAACCCTTTCTATACCAACATTCATCAGAAAGATGATTGAATTTACCACATATTTCACATGGCTTATTCTTCATCTTGGATTGATCAACTGCTGAGGAGGAAACTACTGAAGGTGTGCTCTTCAGTACTTTCCTCCTTTCAGTAATTTTGTCCAGTATTGAAAAACCTGTAACGACTGAAGAGTTGTTCTCCAGCTGTTTATTGTCAGCAGTTGTTAATCCATTTATTTCAGCTGATTTGAAATGCTTTTCAGTTGTTGTAACTTGTCCTTCAGTACTTAAGTTACTTTGAGGGACAACATCTGAAATACTCAGCTTCATGTGCTTATCAGTAGTTAGCCCATCAGCCAATTGACTTGCTAAGGTATCAACCCTTATCTCATCTTGTGATTTTGGGAGATCACTTGTGGATGATGCACATGATAATGTGGTTTGGAGATTGCTTTCACTTTCAGATTTTACTATTGGTTTTGGAGTAAAATTTGTTGGAGATGCAATATGGTTATAACCAATTCCAAACTTCACATTCGAAGCAGATTGCTTACTGAGCAGCATTTCAAATCCCTTGCAGGATGACACCCAGCGGTCACACTCAACTTGGGTAACTGCAAGTTTTTCTTTGAGTTCCTTATGGTTCTCAAGAATGACCTCTAGCTTAGCCTTTTCATCATTTAATTGGCATTTAAGCTTATAAATCTCATCATCTTTGTCCTTAAGGACAGATTCATATTCAGCTTTCCTTTTGGAAATAGTTTGCTCAAGCTCAAGATTTTGATTAACTACAGCTACATTTGCTTCTCTAATAGAGACAAATGCATCTATGCAAGATTCAGAACACAGCTTGGCCTTAGCCTCACAAGATACCTGGGTTACCTGTGAAGAAGATGCATTGGAGCAAGCACCCTCAGTAGATTCCAGGGCCATGAGAGCTAGATTCCCAAAAGGATGTTCACCATCATGTTGACCATCACCAGTAAATAGTTGCTCCGTACCAGAGAGATCATCTGGTAAACTGCTCCAGTCAACATTACCAGGGGTGAAAAAGCTGTGATGAGGTTGTGAATGAGATGGTAGAGGCTCAGGTAATGCTTGTGGTTGTTGTGTAGTAGGAACTTGAACTGGATTTGGCTGAGGCATGTAATAGCAGGGATACGGATATGACATTGGACCCTGAGGGACAAAATATGCAGGTGGAACAGGTTGTGAATGATGACCAGAACTAGCAGGTTGTTGCCCCCTGTTTTGTGGACTAGTGCTTGGAAATGTCACAAAGGGTGCAGAGGAGTTAGATCCAGATGATCTACACTCTCTTGCAAAGTGTCCAAACCTTTGGCATTTGTGACACCTCAACTTACTCTTGTCAAAACCAACTATGGTTTTGCCAGAGAGTCCTGGAAATTTCCTGCCAGTTCTCTTGTAGAACTTCTGAGATCTGATATTAATCAAGGCCATTTGGCTCAGAATATCCATCTCTTCTAGATCATCATCAGCTATTCCTTTCAAATCATCCATGATAAAACATAAATTGTCACTATTACAGCCTGAGTGACTATCAACACCAACAAATGCATGATCTGAATTGTTTGAAGAGAAATCTATATGCTCATCATAATTACTTTCAGATGCAGCATGTTCTGACTCATGACCAACCAAGGCAGTGTTCCCTGGTGCAAAGTCATCAGTGAGCTTTCCTGATGATGCCTGTTTCCTTTTCTGCTCTATCTCTCTCTCAAATGTAAGCAGTTTTCCATGAAGTCGGGTGAGAGATAGTTTATCCAGATTTGCACTGGAGCGTAGGACAATAGTGTATGTGTCCCATCTCTCAGGCAGTGATCTAAGTAATCTGTTGTTCATCTGGCTATTGGTATATTCATGTTTGACCATTTTTAGCTCAGAGATCAAACAGGAAAAACGCTCAAACTGTTGAGTCAGTGTCTCACCCTTCCTATGAGAGAATGTTTCATATTATTGGGCAAGGATTTCTATGTTGTTTGCTAAGACCTCATCAGTTCCACCGAATTGTTCCTTCAGTGCATTCCAGAGGTCATGAGCAGTTTCATGATGCATAAGCCCGAAATAGATTTCATTCGGCAGTGCCATGGCCAGAATTCCATGGGCTTTAGCATCAATCTCAAACAATTTCCGATCTTCATCTGAGTATTGTTCCTTCTTCTTCGGAACCATTTGATTGGTTTCTGGATTGTTCACCATAGGCCTATGTGGACCATGTACCACTGATATCCAATAACCTGAACTGTTAACAGACAGGTGATGAAGCATTCTTCGTTGCCATATGTTATACTCAGTCCTAACCAGCATCGGAGGCTTAGTTGAGGAACCGGTATTGTGAGGGTCATTAGAAGGAGTAGTCATTCTCAGATTCAACCAAAATCAATTAAGTTTTAACAGATTTAGAACAGACTACAACAGACCAAATTGAACCAAGAGAAAACAGAAAGCAATAAAACGAAAGTAGCAGAAATTCAATTTAACTATAACCAATTCTTGCAAATATGCCAATTCAATCAAATGCAGATATCGATTAGCAGTTTCAATGATCAATTGTTAGATCGATCAATGATTAACCGGCTCTGATACCAATTATTAAGATCAGTGATCTACGTTTGATTGATTAGAGAGTATTGCAGCGGAAATCAAACAATGAATTAGACAATTCACAAGAATACAGTTGATATTCAAAAGTAAGAACAAACGATTATAGAAAGAATTCTGCAAATCACATATTTTATTCAATACGCGCTTTCGTGGTGGCAAAAGTCACACTTACAATGAGGTCAATCATCCCTTATATAAGATGTCATGGTGGAACATTCCTTATATAGGAGATGTGACGTCTGCTGATGTCATTTGATAGTGACATCTAACAGAATTATTCAAACTACTGAAAGTTAACACAAATACTGAAGATGTCAAAACAGCTGACTCTTTTATACTGAAGATGTCTAACAGAATTATTCAAACTACAACCTAGACAAAGCCTTGTATGATCTTCATCAAGCACCAAGAAAGTGGTATGAAACACTCATCTTTCTTGCTTAAGCATGGCTACAAAAGAGAAACCTTTGATCAGACTCTTTTTCTCAAATAAGAACATCAAGATCTCTTAGTTGTTCAAATATATGTTGATGATATTATATTTGGATCAACTAATAAGAGATTATGTGTAAGTTTTGAAAAATTGATGAAATCAGAATCAGATGAGCTTAATAGGAGAATTAACTTTCTTCCTTGGTTTTCAAGTTCATCAAAAGACAGATGGGATTTTCATCAATCAAAAAAAATACATACATCAAATTTTGAAGAAGTATAATCTAGCTGATACATCTTCATGCAAAACTCCAGTCTCAACAACTGAAAAGATTGTACCTGATCCTACAGAAAAGTCTATTGATCAAAGATTATACAGATCAATGATAGGATCTCTTATGTATTTAACTGCCAGTAGACCTGACATTATGTTTGTTGTGTGTGTTTGTGCTAGGTACCAATCTGATCCAAAAGAATCTCATCTAAATGCTGTGAAAAGAATCTTCAGATATCTCAAATGAAAGCCAGGACTTGGTCTTTGGTATCCAAAGGATGGTGACTTTACACTCTACTCATACTCAAACAGTGACTATGGTGGATGTAACACTAACAGAAAATCCACAACTAGTGGATGTCAATTTATCAGACCAAGACTAGCATCATGGCAGTGCAAGAAACAAAGCAATGTATCTGTATCCACATCTGAGGCTGAGTACATAGCTACTTCAGTTGGTTGCTCACAAGTTCTTTGGTTGCAAAACCAATTGCTATGTTTATAACTTCAATTTTCAAAGACAGTTCTGCTGCTATGTTTATAACTTCAATTTACATAGACAATTCTGTTGCTATGTTTACAACTTTCTTCAAACTTCAATTTACATAGACAATTCTGCTGCTATGATTATAACTGCTAATCCTGTGCAACATAGTAAAACAAAACACATTGAGATAAGATATCATTTTCTGAGAGTTTGCTCAGAAAAGGGTTTGATTAAGTTAGTCAAAGTGGATACAACAAATCAGCTTGCTGATTTATTCACTAAAGCCTTTGATTCAGCTAGATTTAATTTTCTAATTGAGTCTCTGGGCATGATTAACTTAGATTAATCACTTGAACAAACAAAGAAAAGCATGTAATGATGCTTCAGCATGACATATGCATGGGAAATGATAGTACACTATATCTTTATTTATTCCTGAATTCTTAAATATCATTAAATCTAAGATAGTTTCTTGATATGTGAGTAGGTTCATCTTGAGTGAAAACTACACTTAGTGCATGCCAAACATAATTCAAAGTGATTGTTCGTGGGAAAATTCATTTTGATGATACAAAGTGAGTCTTATTCTGATGTGATCAAATCACTCATCTAAGCACACTATGTACCGACACTTTATAATATCTATCTTTGCAAAACATACACCCTCTGTTTTGTGTAAACAAAGACCTGGGTGTATGATCACCATACTATATATCAGTTATCAAAGGTGAAAAGATCATGATCCTCATCATCCCTCTGTTTTGTGTAAACAAAGACCTAGGTTAAAGGCACATTTGTTTTACATGAGGTAAGACCTGGTGACCTGATGATGATCATATCTAAGCTCTCAAAAGAATCCTATGTGATCAATTGTACATTTATCTAGAGCTTTTATATCAATGCATTAATGATATGTCAAATGCATCTCAAGATAGAACTTATAACTTAAGTACGTAGTTATTAAGTGTGAAAAAGTGATGATTTGACTTGCAAAGGGAGGACAAAATCTTCGTAAATTGAATGTAAAGCCCATAACAGTTATTTACTAATCAATATGAAAACATGATAAACGCATGCCTAGTTGACATATTAGCTCTTGTATGAATTGAAGTGGACAATATACTTGCAATCAGAATTGTGTTCATGTATCAATTCAGCTAAATAACTCATCAGGAAGAGGCTTAGTATTATTGTATGATCCCATTATATGTGTATATATGTCTGTGCATCATCATACTGTTACATAACTCTCATGATATTCTTTTTTGAAATTTATGATAAATGCATATGGTCATCTTTAATCACAAATTTAGGGGGAGCAGAATTCATGAAGATGGTTTATCAATCAGTAACTTTGTCTATTTCATTAATAATGTGAAGGAATTAGAAACTGAGCACCAACTTAGCTACTAGATACATGAAGTTTTCTTTTAAATTATTTGAGCTTTCTTGTACTCAATTGTCATGAAAACAAAGTCAACAAGGTCCAATAGCAATAAATGGTTCTAAACATTGGACTTGGACCATTCATCAAAATAAGTTTTTCTTCACAAGTGTTCTATAAGCATCAGTAGATGCTACAGTACCGTCTTAAGCATCAACAGAAAATACAGTGTGTGGAAAATTTAAATGTCTATCCGTAGATTGGTAAACTACAGATGAGAAAAGATCAACAAATATAATTTAATTTCATAGTTTGGTAATGTATGAAAATTTAAGTTATACTTCATCAGTAGAAGTTGTTAAAACATCTGCAGATGATTTATGGAATCCGTAGATGATCTGCGGAAGAACTTAGAACACGAAGAACTTAGAACAGAAAATTATTGAGGGTCCCACTTATTTTTTAGGGTTCCACTTCGTTAAATAAATAAAATTAACATGTCTGAGAAAGTATAAATGATGTTCTTTGACTTCAAAACTCATTCACTTTTTCAGTTCACTTTTTCAGACCTAGAAAAACTCGCTCTCAACAATTTTTTCTCCCTTATATAACATTCAAAAATTACCAAATCAAAACTTCAAACAACCATATATTTCTGTTCTCAAATCATTGTGTTCAAGGTAAAACATGTTGTAATGTTCAATAACAAATTGTTTGATTCTCGGACGATCGTACAACTATTCGTATTCTCATATCAATAATGTGATTCTAACGAAATCTTCTTTATTCTTATGAACAGATGGATAATCGATTTGCTAGAGAGAACAATGTGTGTGCTTTCTTAAACCCTTACAACCCTGTCTCAGAAGGGTGTCAAGACATTATCCGATATGTAAGAAGATCCAGGCTGTTCTATGCTTTATCAGTAGAGCCTGTGATTCTTCAATCACACATCACTGATTTTTGGAACTCCACCCAAATAGAAGAAGATGGTCAAGTTATTGTGGTTGTTGTGAAGAATCGAAGACTGAGAGTGGATGAACAGACAATAAGAAGGGTTCTTGAGTTGGGAGATGTAGAAGCTGGTCACCCTGGTGTATTTGATAATGAATAGATAGAGAAAGTCTTCCTTCTAATAGGGTATGTGGTGACTTCGAGAAAGGAGAAATCAAGAAAGGAAGATTGTGCAAGCCATACAGATTTCTCTGTCACACTTATCTTAAGTGTATCTCAAACAGGAAATCTGGTCTTGATAGATTCTCAAGGCATATCTCTTTAGGCATTATTGGGGCCTTTGAGTGAAGAACCTACAATTACTCAAAGTACATCTTCAACTGCATATGTGATCGGATCAAAGTACGGAAGGATGACATGATGTATATGTTTCCAAGGTTTTTACAATTGATCATCAATGCTGATCTGCATGGGGCTAATATAGATGGTGATTTGTTTGTTCAAGCACACCTAGGGAGATCTGTGCTGAATAAAATATCCGGGAAGTATGAAGGTGAAGACATGCCCATGTTTGCTCATGTAATAGATGCTAATTCCAATATTCCCCAAGAGCTTGTGTGGAAGACCAACAGGTGGATTCTTCAACCAACTCTGTTCAAGCCACACACTCACCAATTCTATCACCCATTCACCAACAACAACAATCTCCACAACTCCTTTCTCCTACAAGTCAGAATACTGAACCCATTTCACCCATTCTATCTGTTCACTCTCAACAACCTCACTCACCCAGTCAAAACACTCAGCCTATCTCTCCACTTTCTCATCAATTATCTGAGAGCGTACATACTAAACCCTATTCAGTCACACAGTCTGTAAACTCTGTTCACTCTGTTGAGACTGAGTTGATCTCTCAAGCAAGCACCATCCCATTGTCACTCTCCAACTATGAAGAACCAGATGCCTTCAATCAAACAGAGCCTTTATTGCACATCATGAACATAAAAGCACAACCTCTTCATCAATCAAAAAATGAATGCTCAAGCTTAGCAAGTGTGGCTGCTCATACTAAGGAACATAAAGATAAGATTGTTGACAAACAAGAAGAAAAGAGAGAAGAAGAAGAAAAACATGAGGAAGTTATTGCTTACAATGAAGATGATCTGAGTGATAATGACATCCCATTAAGCAAAAGCTATCTGGTGGCTAAGTACAACAATCTTGTAGTGAAGTCTAACTTCAGAAAGCAAAGGATTAAGGAGCTGAAAGGGATAATAGCAAGAAAGGATGAACTGTTGATGCAGCTAGAATCAAGAACCAAAAGCTTAAGAGAATATGCCATGTATAATAATGAAGTGATTGATGCCCTTCTTTAACAAAATTCTGAGCTCAAAGAATCAGTAGAGAAAGAGAAAAATGAAAATGAGAAACTAAGGGTGAAAATTGATCAAATGAATGACTCTTTCTTTGATCAATCAGCTTTGTTGAGAAGAAAGAAGAAGATATTGATTAGCTGAAGATGAAGATATGTGCTCTTGAATTAGACCAACTAAGAAACCTGCTGAATCTTCTGAGCATCTTATTCAATACTCAAGGAAAAGGAAGTATTTGGGTTCAACAAAGAAACAAACAATCAATATTAAAGAGTCTCCAAAAGGTAAATGCATACATCTTAAGAGCACTCTCCTTCAATGATTGTTTCAACATCTAAGCAAGTTATTCAAGTTGAAGATAAGGGTGATGCTGAATGGAAAGAACTGACTGAAGAGGTGCCTAACAAAGAATAAGAAGACTTAAAGGTTGATTATCTTTTGACAACAAAAAACATAATGAAAGAAAGGCCTGAATCTACTATGTTTATGACCCTGATCAACCATGGATTTCCATATGACATGGTTGAAAGGATGAATATGGCTGAGATGAAGAACATTCTGAAGGAATTTGAGGTGGCTAGATTTATGATTCCTAATTGTGATTATGAGTGTTGATACATGTATGTCCCTAGATCATGATATGAATGTAATAGATCTTGTTTGTCTGATTCTGATATAATGTTTGGAATGATTAATGAAATGATATTGATTGTTTGTTATTTATAATGTTTAATATTTCATTAATGAGTTGATGTTGAATTGGTTTGTGGTGGTTTGAATTGTTACACATAATGTTCTATTAAGTAATACATTCAAACTTAAAAAATGAAGTTCTCACACGAATGGCTCATGCGAATGGACCATACGCATGAATAACTTCATACGAATGACTCAGTCGCATGACTGAACCAGGAGACTGGATCAGTCGTATGATTGTAACATAAGATTGGCTCAGTCGCACGACTGAACACTCAGTCGTGCGGATGAATCAACCGCATGGTTCAATCGCACGACTGAACCATACTAATGGTTCAGTCGCACGAATGACATACTAACCTATAATACAACCCAATCGTGGAAAATAGGAGATTCATTCTATTTCGACTCTAGATGTACCCTAGCTGTCCAGAAGCCTCCAAGTTGATACTCCAAGTTCATAGAACGCTGTAGATCGATTTCTAATCGAGTCTTAACGCTTGATTCAATAATTATTGATTCTACGTGCGTTCTCACTGATTGGATCGCCAATCAAATAGGATTCCGCACTATTTGGTTTGGTTTACACGTTAATCATTAGGTATTTCGTTCAAATACCAGGTCCTAACTAGTGGTTCAGAGCTTTGGCTCTTGATTACGTGTGATTCAATCAAGATTGATAAAAGGTTTGTGTTTTTACACTAAAACATAATCTTTTGTGTCAAAAGTTGTGTTGGAGCATATATAGTTAATATGTTCCCGTCGCTGTCGAATAGTCTAGGCTTAATGTTATACACCTGATATGTTGTAAACACTGAAACTGGGTCATACACATAAAACTGGGTCATTCGCAGGAGCATATGCGAATGAACTCATTCGTACGACTGAGCCATGCAATGGACCAGTCATGCGACTGAGAGATGCGATTGGACATTCGTAAGACTGAACCATAAGATGGTCCAGTCGTACGATTGAACCATACACATGGTCCAGTCGTACAATTTCCATACGCATGGTCCATCGTACAATGGACCATACGCATGGTCCATCGCACGAATGGGCCCATCGCATCTAATATGGCCGAGGCCTATATATACCATTTTAATGTGTAGAAGGTTAAGGGTTGAGATAGAGTCTGCCCGGAGCCTAGGGCTGCCGAATGAGAGGGGAGATCTGCTCGATCTTCCCCTTGCCAAGAGTCTTGATTCTTATGTTGTAACGAACTTGTAATCGTTAGGTTTTATCAATGAAACCATTCAATATAGTTCGTGTTATTGGTTGACTTTGGTTTGTGCATTGTTTATCCTTCCGTCAAGAACATGCTCGGATGTTTATCGATCCTCGAAAAACCGCTTCACAAGTTGTCTTGGATGTTCCCTGCTCATCAAGTTTCGGTTTCTATGGCCTTAGGCGATTAAGGTTTGCGAAATTTCGAATTTTTATGGCTAAAACACGTTTAACCTAGAAATTTTCGCAAAACAGCAGCTTCAGTCGCACGAGTGAGCCATCGCACGACTGGACTTCATTCGCATACACCAGACGCACGATGGACTGAGTCGGATCTCCATTTGTACGACTGAACCATCCATTCACAGTGTTCATACGCATCAGCTTCATTCGCATGACTGAACCAATCGCTTAGTTCAGCCGCATGATTGAACAAATCAGATAGTTCATTCGCATGGATCGCCCATTCGCATCACCCAGTTGCACCAGTTTGACAGTTTGTTTAGTACACTTAAAAGTTAATCGTGATGGAAGATCACATGTCAGCGTTTACTGCCGGCAAGGACTCAAGGATCCAGAACTTACTGTTGCTTGAGAGTGAGGTGGGGAATCATAATAAACCACCAAAACTCTTAACGTTAGATGAGTTTCCCCTCTGGAAACAACGTTTTGAGATCTACCTCAATGGAGTGGATCCAAATTTGTGGAAGCTATCGAGACTGGTATAGTATGCCGGTGGGAGCAGATGGGTAAAGCTTACTTTGGGAGGGATGACTGATGCTTAGAAAGTTAAGTATAATGCAGAAAGAGAGTTTATGCATTGATTACACAGTCTATTCCTAAGATATTTTCCACCAGTACTCGGAAATAAGCAGGCCAAGAAATTGTGGGATGAGCTGGAAAAGAGATACGACGGGAATGCTTCGCAGAAGGCAATTAAAGCTAAGGAACTGAAGAAAGAATTTGACAACTTCTCATCGATGGGAAACGAGAGTTGGACGATGTTATTGATAGATTCTATCATCTGATGAGTGAATTGCATACACACATGGGGTTGCTACTACCATGGAAGAAAAGGTGTCAAATTTCGTAGACGGATTGCCGGAAAAGTGGGTTTCATTTGTGTCAAATCTAAGACAGAATGAGATGCTGGCAAAGTTGGATATCAATGACTTCATTCTAAAGCTTCGAGAAGAAGCACTTAGGATGAAGTACAAAGCTCAGAAGTCTTTGTACACTCAGAATCCAGCTTTGTACAATGCCACACCTCAAGCTAAGAAGTCAGAGCACCTCTTCAGACTGCATTTGTGTCTAGCTCATCGGGTCCTTCACAAGCTTCTCCTTCAGGTTCAGAAACATCAGGGTCTTCTTGTACCCATTACATTGGAACTGAAGTGAATGCTACTAGACTGAAGACCGAGAACCTCGGTAATTGACTGTGGAAGTAGCTAGAGAGCACATGGATCTTTTGGCAGCAGTGGTCCATTCTTATGATGGACTTGTTGCTGGGAAGATTGGAAACTGCCATCTGGCAGATGAGGACTACGAGCAGGTGGACGAAGTGGAGCTGGAGAGAATGGACATTATGTGGGCCTTAGCTAGTGTTGTCCGGAGGGCAAAGAAGTTTGTGAAAAAGACCGGACAGAACTTGGTTGCTACTAAGGATACCACATTTGGCTTTGACAAGAGTAAAGTGACCTGCCTTAACTGTGGAGAAAAGGGGCACTTCAAGAGAGAATGTGTGAAGCCGAAGAAGACTGGGAACGAGAACCCATTCTCGTCCTTCACTCGTCAAGACAAGCAAGCTAGCAGTTCTACTTCATCAAGCAAGGATCCAAAGGCCTTGACTGCACATGATGATGAAGGACAGGACTAGAGCTTTCGGTTAGTCTGCCCAAGGAATCTAATATTGCCAGTGTAGAAGATTAGATGATGATTCCACGAGTGAGGGAGATATTGCAGTTGTGATAGCATGTCAATATTGAAGAGACAACTACAACTAAGGTCAGCTACAAGCCTGAAGAAGGGATCTCAACAACAAAGATAAAATCACCAGAACCAGAGACATCTGATGCTGCGTTGATGGCTAACTCTTCTGAACCTCCTCAGGTAAGTACCACTGACCACTGTTTAAAAAACATGCTTGTTCTGATTGTGATACTTTTAGAGATAGCATAGATGAGAAATTTGCTAGGTTATTAGATCATAATGATAACTTAGTAAAGGATTTACAACTGTGCACTGAGGCTAATAGAGTTTTAAAACAAAATGAGCATAGTTACAAAGAAAAGATAGACCTTTTGACCAAACAGCTTAGGGAAACTGAAGTAGTTGCATTTAACCAAGCAAATGACATTAGGTACTATCTTAACTCCTAGAAGACACTAAGAAGCAAAAGCAGTTTTAGAAGTAGAAGTAAACTCATTAAAGCAAAAACTGCATAGTTGGACAAGTTCATCACACATTGTCCAACACTTAGTGAGAGAAAACACACGGGAGGGTTTGGGTTATAAAGTGGTTCCACCACCACCTGAGACCTTGTTGAACACTAAGAGTAGACCAATAAATACAACCCCATCAAGGATCATGTGGTGTCTACTCCTCTTGTTAGTGATCCAGATTCCGCATGTTCATCAATTGAATCTGGAACAAAACAAAAGGAGGCCACTTCAAAGGCAAAGGGTAAAATGCCTTGTGTTAATCTGGAAAAAGAATTTGAAAAGTGTAATATAATTCCGGGTCAAACAAAGTCAATCTGAATCTAAAAGGACTGCTAGTGTTAATTTTTCATAAGCTTCATGTCAAAAACCATTAACCAAAAGAAAAAGATGTTAAAAATGTTAAAACTTAAGTTTTCAAACAAGAGAACATCAAAAGAAACAGAGTCAAAACCCAAACTAAGTGAGGTTACTAGGGTGTCACACACATCTCCACAAAGAAGTTTAATCATAAAGTTGATAGCAGGTCGTGCTACAACTGTGGAGAGTGTGGACACATTGCTTCCTTTTGTCCTTACTATCAGACACCTAGGAAGAAGATTGAATTCAGGATTCAAAACCTAGGTCTTCTAAGAGGAGTTCTTTAACTCCACCTAGAAGAACTAGTGAACCTACTTTCAACCCATTAGCCAATCGACTGTTTATCACAAACAGGCATTGTACAAATCTGGATTATGGAAAGAGAAGTCATCCTCTGTGTCTGATAATGATGACAAGAAGGAACCTAAGCTACCCTCACCCTCTAAGGGTCAATGGTTAATTCATGATGTGTGATGCCTCTGGGAAACCCAAGCCAGTAAAGGCTTGGGTTCCTAACCTAAACTAATGTTTTACATTGTATGTGCAGGGTGTTCGCTACAGTGCTGAAACCAACACGTGGATTGTAGACAGCGGAGCATCCAGGCACATGACAGGAAACAGGGCTCTTTTATCAAACGTCAAGCAAAAAAAGGAGGGCATGTTTCGTTTGCTGGAAACAAGGGAGGCTATATCACAGCTCAGGGAGAAGTTGGAAATAAGAAAGTTAAGTTTGATAAGGTGAACTACGTTCAACAACTTCAAAACAACTTACTTTCTGTTTCCCAAATCTGTGATAAAGGTTTTAAAGTCATATTCGATAACAAGAAGTGTTACGTCCTAAAGAAAGACTACGTGATTCCGGAGGACCAAGTTCTGATGATAGCTTCAAGATATAAAGACCTTTATGTTTTGGATCTCTCAACAGCTTCTACAACGGATCATGAAGTTCAGTGCTTTCTATCAAAAGCCATTGAGAAGGGCTCCATCTCTTGGCATAGGAGAATGGGACACATAAATCAACGAAGATGAATCACTTGATCTAGAAGGATCTTGTGAGAGGAGTTAATGTCAAGAATTTCCAACTTCCTGACTTTTTGTGTAGCTTGCAAGAAAGGCAAACAGACGAAGAAGTCTCATAAGGAAAAGAAAGTTCATTCAATAGAACTTCCCCTTGAACTTCTTCACATGGATCTGTTTGGTCCAGTCAGTACAAAGAGCATTGCAGGTGACTTGTACTGTTTTGTGGTTACTGATGACTACACAAGATTCTCTTGGGTAATGTTTTTGAAGTCCAAATCAGAAACATTTGAGTCATTCAAGGATTTAGTAACCACACTGGAATCTCTCTACAAGCTGAAGGTGAGACAAGTACGCTCAGACAACGGAACTGAATTCAAGAATCAGTGGATGGAGGCTTACTGCAAGGAAAAGGGAATTGTGCGTCAATTCACTTCTGCCTACACGCCTTAGATGAATGGTGTTGCTGAGAGAAAGAACAGAAGCTTGATAAAGACAGCATGGACAATGCTGGCAGACTCGAAACTACTTATCCAATTCTGGAATAAGGCAGTGGCTAATGCGTGTTATACACTGAATCGAGTTCTGATAGTCAAGCGCCACGGAAGACATGTTACGAGCTACTACAACGACGCAACTGAATCTGGATTATCTCGAACCATTTGGCGCGCCGTGTACACTTCTGAAGAAAACTCAAGAAGGTAAATTCAGCGAGAAGGCTGATGAAGGAATCTTCTTAGGATACAACATACCGAACAAGAGAGTTTACAACAACTCAACAGGTCTAGTAGAAGTGTGGTGTAATCTTGATGTTTAGAGATATACCACACCACCTATTGGCAAAGGACCCGCCTAATTTTCAACTATGATGGATTCTTTAAATCCTTCAACATCCCTATCTCTTCTTCTGATGATGAGTTAGCTACGCGAATGATGGATGATATCTTGAATACACCATCTCTTGATTCAACATCATCGAGTTCACAGGGAGAATCATCTACTCAATCAGGGGGAGTAGTCGACGACAGTAACTCCTCCTCTGAAGATGAAGCTGAACAAGATGACCAGAACAGTCAGGAGGAACAAGTTCCAGTTCCTGAAACTCCACAAGCATCTAACGGTGATGCACCTTCGACTTCGGAACCTCAAACTCCTTCTACCTCGAATGCAGAACCAAATGTTCATAATCTTGGCTCTGAGGTAGCTGTTCCTACTACTCCAGGATCACGTCTAAACGTCTATCATCCCTTAGACAATATCATTGGGGATGTCAGATCAGGAGTACGAACCCGAAATCAGCTATACCCAGCTGATTATGCCTCTGTTATGGAAAAGGGATACCTTCATGATGGTGCTTATCGGTGTTTTGTCTCGCAGTTTGAGCCAAAATACATCAGTGATGCAATAAACGATGAGGCATGGGTGAGTGTCATGCAAGAAGAACTTCTTCAGTTTAAGAAGTTAGGAGTATGGACTCTGGTAGATAGACCTAAAGGTGCTAAGGTCATTGGCACCAAATGGGTCTTGAAATGCAAGAAGGATGACCAAGGGGTCATTATCAGGAACAAGGCTCGACTGGTTGTTCAGGGATTTCGCCAAGTCGAGGGGATTTATACAATGAAGTGTTTGCACCCGGCACGAATGGAAACCATCCGTATCTTCCTTGCCTATGCATCGTATATGAAGATTAAGTCTACCAATTAGATGTGAAGAGTGCATTCCTTCATGGGGAAATTTGAGAGACAGTGTATGTCAGTCAACCCGAGGGATTTGAAGATCCTTATCATCGGACAGAGTTTACATCGGGACAGAGTTTACAAACTCGACAAGGCCTTATATGGGCTTCATCAAGCTCCAAGGCCTGGTATGAGAAACTCTCAACTCATCTTGTGAAACACGGCTTTCGCAGGGGAGTCATTGACTGCACACTGTTCATCAAAGAAAAAGATGGTGACCTACTACTGCTAGTACAAATCTATGTCGTTGACATAATCTTCGGTTCAAAGAACGAAGAATTATGCAAAGAGTTTGAAGTAGTTATGAAGAAAGAGTTTGAGATGAGTGCTATGGGGGAGATGAAATTCTTTCTCAGGTTACAGGTGGATCAGACACCAAATGGGATCTTTCTACATCAGACCAAGTATGTGAGAGACATTCTCAGTCGGTTTGACATGGAGAATGCTTCTGCTGCTGGGACTCCACTTGCTACAAATCATGATATAGCACCTGACGAAAATGGAGATCTGGTAGATGCCACAATGTACCGAGGAATGATTGGATCCCTCATGTATCTCACTGCCTCAAGACCTGATATCATGTATGCTACATGTTTATGTTCTAGATATCAGGCTAAGCCTAAGGTTAACCATCTGATTGGGGTCAAAAGGATATTTTGTTATCTGAAAGGTACACCCACACTTGGTTTGTGGTATCCTCATGATGATGACTTTGAGCTCACGACATATAGTGACTCGGATTACGGGGGCTGCAAGATGAACTACAAGTCTACATCAGCAGGGGTCAATTCTTAGGAGAAGATTAGTTACCTGGCAGTGTAAGAAGCAGACCTCGGTTGCATTGTCAACCTGTGAAGCCGAATACGTTGCTGCTGCAAGTTGCTGTTCACAAATCATCTGGATTCAACAGCAAATGCGGGATTACGGTTTAATGTTTTCTTCTACTCCTATCTTTGTTGATAACTCTGCTGCAATTGCACTAACTAAAAATCGGTACAACATCCAAAGACCAAACACATCGGTATTAAATACCATTTCATAAGAGACTGTTTTGAAAAGAACTTAATCGATGTGTTAAAAATAATACTGACTTTCAACGCGCTGACCTCTATACAAAGCCTTTGATAACCACATTTTCTATATCTGTTAGAGGTCAACGGCGTTAAAACAAAGTGATGTTATTCCTGATGATGATCATGTGCAGTCCGATGCATTGTAGTTAAAATTTTCTTTTTCATTTTTCCTTATTTATTTTATTCTGTTTAAATTAAATTCATGTTATTTAGCTGTCTGTTAAAATCCTAAAATAATTAAATCCAGTATGATTTTAGAATTTTAGGGGAGAGTAAGTCAGCTAGTAACATTAAAATAATAATAAATAAAAAAAACCGAGGGAGAAGGAGTGGATAGCTGATATAAGGTAGATCGTATCTGTGATACCGATTCAAACCTTTTGGAAAATGATAGTACACAGGAACAATCAAATGGACTTTACAAATTCAATTTAGAAAAGATGCAAAATTCAAAGTATAAGTCTGTGTATACTAAGCAATATAAAAGGGAAGATGATAGAAAAACTGTAACTACTAAGGTAACACAAAGAAAGTAGACCTAGAGGTTGCTAGACCATAAATGATGTCGGTAGATTCAACACAATAGATGATTAGACTAACTGGTGATCTCAAGATCAAACTAAGTTGTTCAACTGACTGTGGGCTGCCATCTTATCACTGGTTAACACAATCAACAATATTCCAATAAGGGGTAATGAGCATGTAAACGCCACAAATGTGTGCGGATGACCATAAATAGAGCAAAGCACGAAAAAATGAAAGACAAATGCTATCAAGCTAATGACATATGTTGTTGGTGCATTCTGTGCAAAAGAAAATTAGGTGCTCTAACAAGAAGATAGGTTGTGTGCCTCTCTGTTGTGCGATGGCACTACCTGAGGATAAGCATAACCTAGATATTCTAGAATTCATTGTTGTTTGCCGCCTCTCTGCTGTGCGTTGGCACTGACCTGAGGATTGGTTTCTCTTTGAAAGCTCTAAGAATAGTCTCTTCTAGTAAAAATACCATAGACCGCTCAAAAACTCCTGAGGAATGTTGATTACCATATAAGTGTGGGATCCAAAGGTTAGCTGAAATAATAAACCTAAAACTATCACCAGTTTGTGTCTAAAGTCTGTGTATGGATTTAGAGGACAAATATACTGACAATCATTGTGGCTTCAATTCTTGAAAGTTCAAATCAATGTGGGAATCTAATAGTACCAGTGTGATTTCCTAAATTTGCTAACGACTCTGGATGAAACCAAGAATTGAGCATCAAAAGGTTTTGATAACAAGTCTCAAATGATTTGACTTGCCTATATGATTCTGAAATTGAATTGGTCAGGTGTGGTCAAACTAAATTGAAGCTGCCTATTCTAGAACCAAATCTAGTAGATGTCTATCTTAGGATTTATCTCTCACAAAAAGTCAGAACAAGTTTTATTTGTGTATTTAGTTTAAGTTTCTAGTTAGTTAGTCATTTTAGTTTATTTGTTCGTCGGACTAAATCATGAAATCAGTATGGGATTAACTCACCAAAAAGGGTCATGTCTGAGATGGCCACATGTGTTTTCAAATTTAAAAGTGTCACGTCTGAGGTGACTAAATTGTTTAAAAGGATCACGTCTGAGGTGATCAAAAGGTTTTCAAGTTAAAAGGATCATGTCTGAGATGATCAAATGCTCATATGTAATTTCAACAGGTAAAAAGGGTTTAAGTGCTAAATGTTCATAAGTGTAACCCATTCGCAAGACTGGATCATAAGTATGGACCAACCATGCGAATGGATCCCATTCGCACGACTGGACATAAGATTGAGCCATTCATCGAATGGCTTATCAAAATGATCCATTCGACCGAATGAAAGGGTGCGAATGAGTCAGTCACCTGACTGAGACTCAGTCGGTTAACTGAAGGTGCGAATGAAAGGGCACGAATGAGTCAGTCGACCGACTGAGACTCAGTCGGACAACTGAATGTGACTGACTGGGCCAATCGCACGACTGAGCCTCAGTCGCCCGAATGAACTGAGCGAATGAGGCCAGTCGCCGATTGAACTCAGCTTCAGTATTTAAAGGGCCATAGTCGATCGCATTCCACTCATCACCCTCAATCGCTCCTAAATCGCACATTGTACCGTTACTCTTCCGAAATTGCTTTAGACCTTGTTTCTACATCTTTATTGATATTCTGACTTGCGTTGACATTTATACAGGTATATAACAAAGAAATCACCCCGGAATCAGAAGAAAGCAAGCCCTAATTGTGTGATATTTGACTGAAACAAGATACAGACCGTAAATGACCTAATAACCAACTAAACTAAGCAACATGTTAAAACTAAGTCTAATAGGTCATTAGTAAGAGATTCCGAGTCTAAAGAGCCATTAAACCACATTTTAATTTCATGAATTGATCAAGATTCAAACCTCAGTCGATTGAACAGTGGGTCATTCGATTGGTCGTCTGGGTGAACTTCAATCGCACGATTGAGGCTGCCAATGGGTCAATCGCCGAATGTATCATGCGAATGAACTCAGTCGGCCGACTGAACCAATCGCAGACTCAGCCAACAGATTGAACTAAGTCGCATGTCCATTCACCCGAATGAGCTCAGTCGCATGAAAGGACAACCGACTGACTTCAGTCGCATGATTCATTCGTACGAATGAATCAGATTGAACTTAACTATACACTTTGAACTGAAGTTTGACTTTCTAATGGTTCTGTGCTTGTGTTTCAGGTCAATGCCTGATAGATGGTCCATCAATCCAAAGCACAATATATGTGCTCATTTCCATACAACTCGGAATAGGGCCGAGTTTACAGAGATTATTGCGTTCTTTTGACGCTCTCGGATACATAAAGACATCCCACACCGTGTACTCCTTACAGGTCGTTACATCAGGCTTTCTGGGAAAATGCCTCCGTAGATCGTTCACGTGAGCCTTACATCATACGGAGCTCCATTCATGGTCATGATATTGAGATTACAGCAGCTGACATCCAGAAAGTACTTGATATTGGGGACGATACTGATCACCCCACCAGACTACATCCATTTACAGTAAGAGTTTGCTTCCTCAGGATTAAGTATGCTGGGGACATCAACTCAGGTGTGCTTAACAAGAGCAACCTGTGTCCCCAGTATAAATACTTGGCGCATGTGATCCTGAAGTGTATTGCTTCTCGAAGGGGTGGGTTTGATGACCTGTCAGACCAGATTCAGAATGCATATGTGGCACTGATGCTGAACCACCCCTTTAGCTTCTCGAGCATGATCTTCTCGTATCTGGTGGAGAATCTGGAGGCTAAGGGGAAGGAGGGTTTTTGTACGTACCCCAGATTTCTACAGCTGATCTTCAACGAGAAGCTGCCATTACTTCCCAAGGAGAGCCATGATGTGGTTGCCCTAGAGATTATGGATGACACGACTTTGGGTCGCATGAGAGTGTATCGGGGCAAGCAGGTAAAGCCCCAGGTAAAGAGGTTGATCGACCTTCTGGCCAATGAAAGATATTGGCACCAGGTAGACGCAAATGGCGTCATGATGACAGCGATTCAGACGATGAGAGGCTATTGCTCCCAGAGCATGATTCAAACGATGATGACAGTGGGGATGCTGGGGATGATATGCCTATTCCACCAAGGGGCACAACTTCAGATGTTATACCCCCAGTATCTGCCCCAACAGGCAACATCTGAGTCTGCAGCTTTCCACCAGGACTTCATACCTGGTGGGAGGAAGAAGAGTCGGATGAGGAGCCCTTGACGAGGACTGTGGAAGCAAGGTTGTTCCCACCGAGTATGGACTCCGGGCGGTTGGTGAACGCCCTAGGGATTCGAGAGAGACGACTGTAGATCCCAGCTATGCCCCTGAGTCAGCTAGCCGTGTTCTAGGGGGAGCATCCACCTTGACTGGATCGAGGAAAAACGGATGGCTCAGCCCCACGGCTAGAAGAAGAAGAAGAGAAGACTCACCTTCGTCACCACCACAGCTACCACTACCACCACTACCACCACCACACCTCCCACCACTGTATATATGCCAACCACCACACACCTCCCACCACTGTATATATGCCACCACCACCACACCACCCACCACTGTACATATACCAACCACCACGAGATCCTTCACTTCTACATCACCTCCACTATCTCATAGACCCAACCCCATCTTCACCACAGCCACCACCACCACCACTAGCCACCAAGCAGCACCCTCATCCCATCCCGCACATATATATGGATCTCCTCTACCTCCAATTGGAGTAGAGGAACAGCTTTCTGCGCTGAACCGGATGGTGATGCGTCTGTTAGCTGCTGATGAAGAGAAGACTGCGCAGACCCGTCAGCTTGCAGATCTCACTGCTGCGCAGTCACACCAGATCTCGGAGCAGGCTAGGCTAATCGAGGAGCAGGCCCAGCAAATGGCTGCTCAGAGCCACGAGATCGCCCAACTCCAAGAGCATAGAGTCACATCTGCTAAGAAGATTGAGGAGTTGGAGAATGCTAAGAAAACCATCATGCTCAAGCTTAAGGGATCTAAAAATGAGCCTCTGAAGATTAAAGAGGGAGATGGTAATGATCTGATGATGATGATATGATGATATGAAGATGATGATGATAAGACTGAGGATGATGGGACTGAGGACGAGAGACAGAGGAGAGGAATGGGGATGATGATGAAGAAGGAGGGGATGCAGCTGCATCTGCCTCTACTCAAGGTCAGAATAGGAGATCCAAGAAGAAACAAGACCAACCTTCCTCCTCTACTCCACCAAGCGATGACCCAGTGATCCAAGACAAAAGTAGTGATTAGATGTCTATGTATTTGATTACTTCTGTACTTGAATCATGTATTTAAACTTATGTATTCGATGTTTATATTAAGATTAATGTATTTCTGTCTTGATTATTAACTAATGTTTGCTGTGATGAATGTTTTAAATCAAGAAGATCCTGATCTCCAAAGAGATGAATACAATATTGCTCCCCTCCAACAGGTCAAGACTCAACTGACGTTGATTCTTGATCTACAAGGGATCGTCAGAAGGTCGGTGAGTTATACCCCTGAAGAAGGAAATAATTCATGATCTATCAAATGAGCAACTAGCTGAGATCTTTAACAAGACGCCTACACCAAACTCTACAGAGTCAAGAACATCATAGGTGTGGCAGGATTATAGCATGGCATATTTTGAGGACCTTAACGTATATGCAGTTAAGAGAGAGAAGGGCATAGAGTACTTTAGATTTCCATATGATCTAAAGACTCTACCAGGTTTTAAGCTCAACCACTGGCCAAACTGAAGCTGTTGTATGCTGACCCCGCGAAAGATGTCAGGCTGGTTTGAGGCTGCCCTAAGGAAGGAGTACCACACCAGGTGAGTTAACTTCAGACCCCAACAGCCTACAAGGTACATCAGAAGGTCTGAAGTTAATCTCATTACTGGAAAGCCAAAGATAGTGTTGAAGTGGAGTCATCCGCCCACGATGTCTAGAATCCCACTCAGGGAAATGCCACAGGACTTCACTCCACACTTTAAGTGGTGGTACTATGATTGGAGGACAGGAGAAGCGGTCATAGTCCTAAACAAAGAGAGCAAAATGGATACTATCAAGGTATTTGACCCAATGTGGCTAACCAACTTGTCAGCTAATGATGTCTACACTCTATACAAGTGGCCACTGTTCTATGATACGCAGGATATAGTACAAGCCCTCCAGTTCCGAATATCATAAGACTCTGTTTTGCATTTGAGATTCATGCAGGAGTCACAAAAGAGGATAAGTACAAGAAGTATGAGGAGGTAATGAAGAAAACAAGACATTAGAGAGATCTAGGTCCAAGGGGGAGTTTGTTGATACATGTATGTCCCTAGATCATGATATGAATGTATAGATCTTGTTTGTCTGATTCTGATATAATGTTTGGAATGATTAATGAAATGATATTGATTGTTTGTTATTATAATGTTTAATATTTCATTAATGAGTCGATGTTGAATTGGTTTGTGGTTGTTTGAACTGTTCACATAATGTTCTATTAAGTAATACATTCAAACTTAACAAAATGAAGTTCTCATACGAATGGCTCATGCTAATGGACCATACGCATGAATAACTTCATACGAATGACTCAGTCGCACGACTGAACCAGGAGACTGGATCAGTTGTATGATTGTAACATAAGATTGGCTCAGTCGCACGACTGAACACTTAGTCGTGCGGATGAATCAACCGCATGGTTCAATCGCACGACTGAACCATACTAATGGTTCAATCGCATGAATGAACAGTACTAACCTATAAATACAACCCAATTCGTGGAAAAACAGGAGAATTCATTCTATTTCGACTCCAAGCGTACCCTAGCCGTCCAGAAGCCTCCAAGTTGATACTCCAAGTTCATAGAACGTTGTAGATCGATTTCTAATCGATTCTTAACATTTGATTCAATACTTTATTGATTCTACGTGCGTTCTCACTGATTGGATCGCCAATCAAATAGGATTCCACACTATTTGGTTTGTTTACACGTTAATCATTAGGTATTTCGTTCAAATACCAGGTCCTAACTAGCATTCACAACATTTCAAGCTATCCAGAAAATCAAGAAAGATCTAGGCCACTGTGACACAGCAAAACTCAACAAGTACAATATGGTATGTGTAAGGCCCCGTCCTTGGGACACTTACAGCTAGTCAACCATTACACATAAAACATACATTTACAGTTATTTTAAATAAACATTCATAGCGGAAACATTCAAAAAATGACATTTCATTTCATCATAAAAACTTTTGCAAAATAAGGTATCGTTTGTTGGTTACAAAATTTCATTGTTGTATTACATCACAAAAGCTTTATATAAATGGATGCCATCCAAAAGAGCTGAGCAGCTGCCTCGTGCCATCCTCAGCAACATTACCTACCAACTGAAAACACATAAAAGTCAGCGTTGCCGAGTGAGTTCTAGTTTTATAATAACATACTTTTTCTTTCGTAAAACTATCTTTGCTTTCTTTCCAAATCATACTATACTTTACATTCGTTCGTGATCATACATCGTACGTACATACAGATAATATATTTATTATCTTCTTTAATCTTTCATGCCATTCTTTACTTTTCCTTTCTATCACCCATAAACCCTTCCCTTCTGTTCATGGTACTGAACCTAGGCCCATCATAGACCTTCTATAACAGTGCATCACACCTCGTGGTCATAGTACCTAGGGTAAAGTTTAGGTTTACTATGCAATACCTTTCTGTTCATGGTTCTGGACCTAGGCCTTTCATAGACCTTCTATAATGGTGCATCGCACCTCGTGGTCACAGTACCTAAGGTATAGTTTAGGTTTACTATGCAATACCTTTCTGTTTATGGTTCTGGACCTAGGCCTTTCATAGACCTTCTATAACGGTGCATCGAACCTCATGGTCACAGTACCTAAGGTATGTTTAGGTTTTCTATGCAATACCTTTCTGTTCATGGTTCTGGACCTAGGCCTTTCATAGACCTTCTATAACGGTGCATCGCACCTCGTGGTCATAGTACCTAAGGTATAATTAATGTACACCTTGCCATAAGCAATACCTTTCTGTTCATGGTTCTGGACCTAGGCCTCTCATAGTCCTTCTATAACGATGCATCGCCCCTCGTGGTCACAGTACCTAAGGTATGCAGCAACATTCTATGCAAATGGTCAATCACAAGGAAAGACCTCAATATGCATGCCATGTTTACAAGGCTATCATTACTTTCATTACTTGTTAATGCATGCACTCTTACTTCATGTTCCCTTTCATTATCTTTCACTTTACGTTACATAATAACTCATTCATTCATTATCATAACACGCGAAGTCATAGGAAAGATAAACATACATCATCACAAGGAACATAAACATATCATTCATACATCATCATGCAGGGCATCATACATTCATAGCATACATCATGTTTAACCATGAAACATCATCATCATCATCATCATGCATAAGCATTAATCACAATACATTACATGCCCGACATACCATCTATGACCTTAAAAGTCAACTTTCATAACCCTCGGGAATCTCCTAGGTCAAAGCCTACATTACCTCTGTTTCCCCAAAAAGTCAGAATTTTACTAAGTGTTCATCCGCATTTGCTATAGTTCATCCGCATTGGATTTACTTCATCCGCATTTGCTATAGTTCATCCGCATTGGATTTACTTCATCCGCATTTCCCAGACTTAGTCAAATGCTCATCCGTATTGACTTCATCCACATTTCCCAGACTTAGTCAAATGCTCATCCGCATTGACTTCATCCGCATATCCCAGACTTAGTCATGCTCGTCCGCATTTCATGCACTTAGTCAATCTTCATCCGCATTGACTTCATCCGTATTGAAGTCATCCGCATTGAATTACCCATTGGTTAATGTTCATCCGCATTAACCCTTTCTATCCACATTTACTTCCAAACACTCAGGCAGATTTAAAAACTTAGCAAGTGGGTCTAAAACATCATATTCGATTCCCATGCACCATTCATCAGCTTCTAAGCTTAAATCTTACCTTCTAAGCCTTAGAAACACAATCATACATCATCAAGCATGAACATAGTCACACATCACATCATAACATCATCATGCATACATTCAAGCATACGAGTCCGAAACCCAGTTAAATAAAAACATACATTCATGCATTTCCAGCCCTAAAATCAGTTAAAAACCAGTAAAAGAGGGGTCCTAGAACTCACCTTTGCAGCTCTTGAGTATGGCTTCCTCCCAAACTCGTTTGCAAATTGAATTCAACTAATTAGAAACCCACTTGAATTCGAATTCTTTCTTCTTGTTCTTCTTCAAACCGAGCTCTGCTCTTTCTCTCTCTAAAATTCCAAACTCAAAAGTAAAAAGTGGCATGGCATGGGCGGCCATGCTACTTTTTACACCCACTTTTCTAACATTTTGTCCTTTTGGACACTTTTTACCCCTAGACTTGGGTTTTATCTCTTTTCCTTCTTTTTCTTCATTTATTCTTCTTTCTTGACTTTAAAATATCTGGGTGTTACAGTATGTTGGCTACAAGGACACAATTACAAGGCTCATGAGCTTTAAGGAAGAAATGTTGCTAAACTGAGAAGAATGATGGAACATGTTATGTTAGTTGAGCTTGACACTGGAGTAAGGTTCAGAACTAGAGCTCTAAATCCATCCTATGAGCATCAAAGCAAACTTTATGTTGATCCTGTAACTATTGAATCTAAGATCAGCACAAAGGCATAGACAAACTGATCAGAGAACCAAGAGCTGTCATTCCTGAGGAACAACTGTTAGAGAAATCACTGAACAGAAATCAACTTTTATAGAGCTATATGATCATATCACAACTCCCAGTTCTGTGGAAGAAAACAGGATTATGGCCTGGAAATATGATCCAGACTGGGATTTTGCAATTATCAAAAGAACCTCCGAAAGAATTCAATATTTCCATGATACAGAAGCAGTGTTGAGGCTTCATGAGAGAGATATCAAAGACCTGCAAAGTCTAATAATGTCTAACTACTAAATTAACTCAACGGGAAGAGGTTGGAAAATTGAAGACAAAATTCATAGATGATGTACTCAAGGAAGCTAAGAGAGACGATGATGATCACAGAAAAAGAGTTCAAAGAATCAAAAGAACAACAAAGCCCTCTTCACTTGTTGATGAGGAAATGTAAAAAAGGGTGGGATATAGCCCTGAAAATGCGGCATCTATCAAAAGCTTCAAGGGAAATCAATACACATCTCCCATAACCGAATGGGGTTATGTTGAGAAAACATAAATGGTGCTATTAAGGAATGCTGAAGGAAAGAATGCTGAGAAGATTCGAATTTTTGACCCAGTGGAGATCAAACTGCTTCACTCAAGCTATATTTAATATCTTCATGACAAATTCTTTCCAAAGCTAACTGATGAAAAGGCTCATAATGACTTGTGTCTATATATGCACATGATTCAAGTTGTGGATAAGCTTCATGCTAAAGCATAAAAGAGAAGAGGGTATAATGCTGGGATGCTGAAGGGAGCCAACATTGAAGATATATCAGAGCTGAGAATCTAAGAAGAAAGTGAGTTGGAAATTGTTAACAATCAATGTGTTGTGGAAACCTCACCACAGAAGAAGATGTATTAGGGCGGAATTTTGAGACACTCCAAAGGATGTGTAGAATGGAGATCAAGTACAAATACGATGATCAAAAGGATGTAGTATCATATTTCACAAGAAGATGGTTTCAAGATTGAAGGAGCTTTCAGTTTCGAAGAAATAATTACAAGTATCTAAGCCTAAGAGGGAGTATTTTTAGGTCTAGGATGAGTAGATCTAGTCCATTTTGTATAGGCTTAGTAATTCAATTAATATCTATAATGAAAGGTTGTAATTCATTGTTGTGTATGCATTAAATATATAGGTTAACCCATATATATGTGTATTGATTTATGTATGTGTGCAGGTACAAACATTATACTTGGTCAATTTCTGAAATTGACTAAGTGTAAGAAACATCTATGGATGAACATTTTGTTCTTCCGTAGATATTTTCCTTACAAGTAAAACAAACATCCGAAGATCATCTGAGGATGAACAATCCACTAGAGTTCAAGTGAAGACTCCTGTGGATGAGCAAACTCTTACGGAAGAACAAGACTCCTGCGGAAGAGCAAGTTCCTACTTAACAACAAGTCTCCTACGGAAGAACAACTATCTACGGAAGGCAATATTCCTGCGGAGTACAAACACTTGTATTCAAACAACAAGTGTTACAAGTCAACAAGTCAATTATACGAATCCCAAGAAATCCGATGATTCCTTAACAGAAACAATTCGAATCTCAAGAGATCCGGTGTTTCCTTAACAGAAACATCCTTGTCTATATGTATGCAGCTCGGTCAGCAGAAAGAGTTACTAGAATGTGAAGCCTTTTACATATGGATATCCAGTAGTCAGGATCTATACCTGTAATGTAATTCATAAACCTTATTTTCAATTGCTTAAACTCAAATTAGTGTTTAAGCATAGGAGGTTTAGGAGATTGACCAAGTTTAGAGAAATTATGTGAATCCATTTTTAGTAAGCTAATATGTTAATAGTGATTAGTTTGATTGTTAAGTCCAACTAGTTCAAAGTGTCCAAATCAGGCTTATGTAATCAGATATGCTAAGTGTAGATAGAAGTTTGTTAGAGATCCTTCTGTAATTTTCTAAAGTTTTATGTTCTTGTTAAGAATTGTATGGTTGAGCTATTGTTCACAGCTTGGCTCTTGAGGGTGAGTACAGATGAATAGTGACAGTCGAAGTATTTCAGCAGATATTCAATGTGTATACTGAATAGAGGTAGTTGAACACTATCTGCAACTCAATCACCGGATCAATCGAGTTCACCTCAGTTCTAGGCAGGTCTGAAGAAGAACCAAGAGCCAAAGCTCTTATACCAATTGACTGGGTGTGAGAATGATATTCTCTGTTGATGTGAATCAATAAGGACCGAATATGATGATTAAGTCAATGATTGTAGGGCAGAATCAAACAATCACAGAACATTGAATGCATGAAATACGCCTAAATGCTTTTTGTATTAATCAAGGTGAAAAATAGTTACAATGAATGCTAGGGTTTTTGCATTAAACAATAACACAAGACACCTTGTCAAAATATTCTAATTGTCTAATATCTCTTAACAGTCACCTCACATATAAGGTTTTGTATTCTATTTGTAGGCTGACACATGCCTATACAATATGACTAAATTACCCGTGATCTATACATCAAAGAACTAGTCTAAGTGCAAAAGTCTTCATCAGCATTTCTTTTATTCATCCGCATTGACTAATGCGGATGTTGTATTCTTCATCAGCATTTCCTGCAGGATCGTTGAAGGGTGCTAAGTTACAACACAAACACAAAGAGGAGATTAACTAAACTTAATCAAGCAGTAAACAGGATTAACCAAGGAAAGACACTAAGAACACTAGTAATGTAAGAGACAGAACACAAAGAACACAGTATATGGTTTTCAAGAATACAGTATATTGTTTTCTCTATGTTCTATTACAAGTGTTACAAAGCATAATTCAAAGATAGAAGAAGATGAGATACTTGTACTACATCCTACAGCCGCTATACTTTGAAAGCCAGCCGATACAATTGACTAGACACAAACAAAATCAATTGTAGAGTCAAAAGGCAGATTGCCTTTCGACTAGTGACTATGACATGTCATAGCTCACATCCTTATCTATTACAAAAAGGATAAAGTACATGAAGTAGAAAGTTACAGACTCAAGATCTCAATGTACAGTTACCAAAAGAATGAACCTTTTCACCACTCATGTAAGTTGGTGACCTTACAGAGGTGCAGCGGAAAGGTGTCCAGCTTCATGGAAAAGTACATCAGATAAAGCATGTATTAAAATTCTTCGGAAGAAATCTGTCTTCATGAGTTGAAGCTTCGGAAGACTTTGTCTCTGAGGCTTCGGAAGATTTCATATTTGGCTTCGGAAGATAGTGGTCTTGGCTTCGGAAGATTTTACACTTAGAGTATTTTCTGTTGCATGTGTAAAACTTCCTAAGCATTCTTCTTCAATGCACTTGTGTAGCATGCAGGATAGACATTGGATGTTTAGGTTGCATCAGCCTTTTCATTAATCTCTATATTTCCTTTTCTTGTTCAACATTGGTGTTTGATCATCAGCATTAACAAATACTAATGAACAAACACTTATGAACAAACACTTATACACATTTGTTGTTGAACATCCGCATTAGTAAATGCGGATGTACAAAATACTTGTCAGCATTTGTTCGGCTATCCGCATTTGTTAATTCGAAAGAACAAACACTTATCAGCATTTGTTCTATGGTCATCCGCATATACAAATGCGGGTAGTCGACACTTGTCTTCTATTCTTGTTGCAGATTCTTTATCCGCATTGGTTCTTGGACTTGGGGAGTTTTCAGCAGAACAACCATCAACTCACCACTTGAATTGACATGTATGATCCTTTCAGGGTCTAATAATACTCCCTTAAGGTTTTCGGTTATGCATAGTAAAATTTGAAAACCGAATAAACCAATAACCGAACCAATAAACACTCCTATTCTAAGGTTAATGGCTTGAATGCAACTTAAACTTGTCATGTATGTAAGAACTTATAATCTTCTGTATATTTACTTAAGTTTCTATTATTTAAAAGTTTAAATGACGTATCTTTTTTATTAAAGAAATTGTTTCTTCGATAATTTTAACTACTTGTTTGATTTCTAGAGCATACAATGTATTTAAAAGAGTATATTTGTAATAAAGCTTAGAATTAAGATTTACAATTTAACACAACGGATTCGGGTGATTTACTCTAATCCTTTGTTCCTTTGACAAGGATGCTATTTTTATTGAATTACATGAAAACTTTAAGCAACTAATCAACCATATTAGTCTATAACCTAAATCCAATGCCTATTTACCATAATAAAAACCCAAAACCTACATCTAACCAATACTCACCTACCCTTCTTCACTCTACAAAACACCAATACTCATGGGTAAAGGAATATTCTTCACCTCCGCCTCTATGCTTCTCGCCGTAATAATCACCGCCACCATCCGCCACCACCACCACCACCAAAACAACTCATCATCAACCGATTACACTACCACCGCCTCCAAATTGCTCCGATCAAACGGCTTCAACTTCATCGCAAACTTCCTCCACATCTCACCGGAGCTCCTCCTCAGAACACCACAAACCATCTTCGCCATCCCCGATGTCACCATCTTCAACCTCTCAATCCCACCGTACATGATCAAACGCCTTCTTCCGTACCACATTTCGCCTGCAAAACTAACCATTCAAGATTTGTTCAAGAAACCGTTGAAAACATGCTTGCCGACATTGATTCAACACCAAAGTGTTGCAGTCACCAAGAACGACTACAAAAAACGTGTTCTTGAAATCAACAACGTGTTGATCACTCACCCGAATCTGTTTGTTCAAGGGTTGATTGCAATTCATGGTATTGGGGGTTCTTTTGGTTCGTATGATCGTCATCAAGAACGTATCATGTTACCAGTTTGTGAATCGGTTCGAAGCGGGGTTTTCGTCAAGAATAAAGATGAATGGGGGATGATTGTTAAGCTTTTGAGTTCATCTGGGTTCATGCCATTTGCGCTCGGATTGAAGTCGGTGACAGATGGGATTGTGAAAGATTATCCGGATTTGAATTCTGTGACGATCTTTACGCCTCCGAATGTGGCATTGATGGCGATGTCTTCGCCGTTGTTGGATAGGTTCATGAGGTTTCATATAGTTCCACAGAGGCATTCGTTTAAACAGTTGGCGGGGTTGCCACCAGGTGCATCCCTGTCGACGCTGGTTGCAGGAAAACATGTGGATATTACTGAGAATTCAAAGCTGTCTCAGGTGTTGTCGATCAATGGAGTCCCGATTACTGCACCGGATTTGTTCGTGTCGAAGAATTTCGTTGTGCATGGGATTGCTCGGCCTTTGAATATGGATGAGTTTTCAAGCATGTCTAGATGAAAATGAAGGGTAGTCTTGTTCGTTCGTTTTCTTTTTTTTTTCTTTTTTAGTTTCATGTGGTTGTTTGGTTCATATGTTGTATATGGGCTTTCAAATTTCACAATCAAATACTGCACAGAATCCACTAAATGGCCTGATAATGTATATTCTGAGGGTTGTTTAGATTGCATGAACTGGTGCGCCCAGGATCATATGATCATATGTATGTATTATATATTGGATTGATCAAAGTGAGTATGCGCATAATTTGTGTAGGGATTCTTGAACAAGAAAGCATGAACGAATCAATATATACGGGGGGCATTTATACATAGATTTTCGCGGTTAAATAACTAAATTTTAGATACCTCGACTACCAAAGGACAAACACTTCTCCTGCAGTTTGACTTTTCACCTTGACTTTGACTTTCTAATTTCTTTATTATTAATATTTCATGTATACAAGAAATGATCAGTTAGAAGCTATAAAAACTTTAATCAAGCAAACACATTCGTAAAGAATTAAAACTAGCTTGATGAGATCAGAAAGTTGATGTTACAAAGAAAAGTTTATTATATGCGTTGGAAATCATTTACAACAACATTATATAAAACCAAAGTTTTTGATCGTGATCAAACTAAACTAAGCTAATCCTTTAAATTATACTAATACTTAAAAGTAAAAGTCGGTGGATATCTGGCCTGCTACTCGCTACAACTTTATATCTAATATTTCTTTTCTACCTTAATTCATATTTGTTGTCCAGCTCTGTTGGTCACAACTTTCATTTCTATCCTTGTGCATCTGGGTTCAATCCACGCAAGGCCTTTTCTTCTCCTCTTCTTTGGGATAATGAAAGGCTTTTTTAAACATTTTGGGTTATTTTGTCTCACTTTCTTGAGGTTGGTTTCACTCCAGTTTCTCTTTGGTCTGGTCAAAATCAACCATGTTATTAGTTTTTGGTGTGTTTGTAACAAAGTAATAAGTGTAGGGGTTGAACTGTCAACTCTAGAATGAGGTTGTTAATTTCTGTTAGCATTTGAGGATAAATAGAAGTTAAGTGTGTGTGTGTATGTATTAGGATTGATTGATTTGTAATCAGTTTCGTTGTTGAGTCTTGTAATTGTTTCATTAGTGAAAGATTGAAGTTGTGTGTTGATTCGATTGTGTTGTTCTTGCGTTCATTTGTAACAAGTAGTATTAGAGCCATGTTGGCTCAATTAGGGAAGAAAACAATCTAATCAGAGGCTGATCAACGATCGATTAAGGAAACGATGGTGTCGACTAAGTTTGATCTTGAGAAATTCTACGGAAGAAACGATTTCAGTTTATGGCGACTCAAGATGTGTGCACTCCTTGTTCAGGTGTTGTTGACGCATTAAAGGGTGGTGTTGCGATGATTTAGGCAAATGCAACGGTAGAGAAGGTTGTAGAATTGCAGGAGAAATGGAAAGATATGATGGAGAAAGCGCATAGTGCCATTACCCTTAGTCTCGGTGATTGAGTTCTCTAGGAGGTTTCAAAAGAGATGACGGCTGCCGGAATTTGGCTGAAGTTCGAGACCTTGTACATGACAAAGTCTCTAGTTAACCGATTGTACCTCAAGAAGCAATTGTACACCTTCCATATGGTTCAAGGTAAAAGCCTCAATGATCATGTAGATGTCAGTCATACGACCATTTTATGGATACACTCATGTTCCGAAGAGATACTTTAACTATGGATGATGTATTGGCCGCCATGAACTAAAAAGAATTACAAAAGAAGATTGAAGTAAAGGATGAAGGATCTAAGGGGCTAATTATCAGAGGTAGATCTGATCAAAGATCCTTCAAACCTAGATTGTCAAGCAGATCGAAGTCCAATTTCAAAAGGAAATGTTACATATGTGGATTAGAAGACCACTTGAACAGAGAGTGTCTTGATAGAAACAAGAAGAAGAAATTTGAGTTCAAAGTTCAAGGAAACAAATGTCTGATGACAACATGGATGGACATGACAATGCAGAGGTTTTAGTAGTATCTGGTAATGGATCTAGGGATGAATGGATCTTGGATTCAAGCTGCTCCTATCATATGACCCCACACAAAGAATTCTTTAAAGAATTAAAGTATGAAGAACTAGGTGAAGTAAAGTTAGGGGAAAACGGACCATAGATTATTAAAGGCCATGGAATAGTAGACTTGACCCTGGATAATAGGTCTGAGGTGGAGTTGTCCCATGTCAGGTATATACCAGGTCTTGCTAAGAATTTGATATCCTTAAGAACATTTGAATGTGTTGATTATACTGTTAATTTAAGAAATGGGAACGCTAGGGTGGTTAAAGGGTCAATGGTAGTATTATCAGGAACTAGGAGGGGTAATAACCTTTATGTACTGGATGGCCATGTAGAATGTGCAATGGCTAATGTTGCTAGTTTAGATAAGACAAATAGTGTTTTGTTGTGGCATCAAAGGCTAGGCCATATGAGTAATCAGGACATGAGAGAGCTACAAAACCAAAATGTCATAGATGGGTTAACTAGTTCTGACTTTGATTTTATGAAAAATAGGTAATGAGAAAGGCCATAGGGTGAGATTTCAAAAAGGTAGACACTTATCAACTGGTGTACTAGATTATGTACATGCTGACTTGTGGGGTCTTATTGAGTCAAGTCACTTGGTGGTGCATTGTATTTCCTGTCAATAGTGGATGATTACTCTAGTATGGTATGGGTATACCTTTGAAGCCCAAGCAAGAAGCATTTGACCATATTAAGGAATGGAAGATCCTACTTGAAACATAATAAAATAGTGAAGGATCGTTGAAGGGTGAAGAGTTACAACACAACAACACAAAGAGGAGATAAACTAAACTTAGATCAAACAGTAAACTGGATTAACCAAGTGGTAACACTAAGAACACAAGTAATATATGAGACAGAACACAAGTGTTTGGCTTTCAAGAATGCAGTATATTGCCTTCTCTATGTTCTATTACAAGTGTTACAAAAGCATATTCGAAAGATACAAGAACATGAGATACTTATACAACATCCTACAGCCAGCTATACTTTGAAAGCCAGCTGGATACAATGACTAGACACACACAAAATCAATTGTAGAGTCAAAAGACAGATTGCCTTTTGACTAGTGACTATGACATGCCATAGCTCACATCCTTATCTATTACAAAAAGGATAAAGTACATAAAGTAGAAAGTTACAGACTCAAGACCTCAATGTACAGTTACCAAAAGCATGGACCTTTTCACCAAACCATGTTAGTTGGTGACTTGTAGAGTTGCAGTGGAAAGGTGTCCAGCTTTATGGAATAGTACATCAGATAAAGCATGTTACTAAAAGTCTTCGGAAGAAATCTGTCTTCGTGAACTTGAAGCTTCGGAAGACTTTGTCTCTAAGGCTTCGGAAGACTTCATCTTTGGCTTCGGAAGATGTTGGTCTTGGCTTTGGAATTTTCACACTTAGAGTATTTCTGTTGCACATGTGAAACTTCCGAAGCATTCCACTTTAATGTACTTGTGCAGCATGCAGGAAAGACTAAAGATGTTTAGGTTGCATCAGCCTCTTCATTAATCTCTACAAACTCCCCCTAGGCTGATGCTACCAAAACATTTAGAAAAATTCAAATATTAACAGTCCTCATTAGGATGATCACCATTCCTTTCTTCATAAGATGATCTGGATCCTTTAGGCTGTCAAAGTGTCTTCTCATGTCAAAGAGATCATACAGAGGCAACTGAAACATATCTTGCCATGTATAGATGTCTTCAATGCCTTGATCTCTAATAACATGCCACCTTTCTGGATTTGTGGTGTATATCCAAGACAAGATGGGTCTTCCTGATGCTAGAGGAGCTACTGAAGTTGGAGTTGATTGAGCTTCCCCTGGCTGCACATCCTCGGGCTGTTCTGATTCATCCTGAGGTTCAGAAGGGGATTCAGGCTTCTTCTTCTTCTTAGACTTTGGTTTAGAATCCATCCTTTTCCTTCTCTTTCCAAATTTTAACTAAGAAGATTGGCCTGCAGCACCAGATTGATCTTCACCATCTTTCTCAACTGGGACTTCCTCTCTCTCAGGTTCAGATGGAGAGGGAGGTTGACCCTACTATGGATCAGAAGATGAAGCTTGCTGAGCATTTGCAGGAGGTCCAGGTTGTGTTGTGTCTGTTTGTTCAACCTTAACATCCACTTCAGGTGGGGCCTGACTTGGAGTGGAGTGTAAGTCGGTGAGCTCTCCACTCTTAATCTTCTTCTTGATTACCCTGATATGCTCATCCATAGTGGATAGAGACATAGGTCCAAGTCTCCTCCGGAGAATCCATACAGCTTCAAGAAGCTCATCATCCTCTGCCTATCAGCAGACTTCTTCATGCTCTTTTGGATGATGGCTCTTGACTTTGTAGCTTCTTCCCTCAGCTTCTTCTTTGTTGTCTTTCTTTCCTTGACTAACTCAAGCTCGAGTTGTTTTAAGTACTCAAACTCAATATAGTCATAAGGTAAGGGAAGGAGTGCATCTGCCTAATAAAGGCATATGGCACTCAGGTAGTTAATCATCTTAATTCTGTCTTCTTCCTTATCTACCTGAGGTTCTTGTTGAACCACAGCCTCTTGTTCAGGACTTTCTTGAACTGGTGAGAGGGTAGGCATACCTCTGTATAGTCTTTTTCTTCTTCTCTCTTCTTTGACTTGTACTAGGAGTTCTGCATCTTCTGCCTCCTTATTCTCTCTTGACCTTTCCAGATCAACCAGTTCATTCAATTCATCCAAGGGAGAGAGATGATATTATCTATGTCATAGTTCCTAGTCTGCAGATAGTTGATCCTGACTGCCCTAACTCATCATTCTGAGTATCTGGTCTGGGGGCAGCCCTGATTGCAGACTCCATGAGTCTTGGAGACTCAGTAGAGGAACTTTCTCCCCTTAGCCCCTTTTCCTCTCTCTCTCCTCCTCCTCCTCAATCTCCTCAGATGTCATCTTTCTTTTCTCTTTGTCACTCTCAGACCTTTGTGACTTAGGGTGGAGAGAGTTTTGGCCTTCATTGCTCGTTGCAGCATCTGAGCTCAAGCCAGAGAGAGGTTGAGAAGCACCTTCACCAGCAGGTGTCTCAGAAGGAATATGGATCTCTGCAGCAGTTGGAGATGATGAGACAGGGCTCTCAGGTTCTGTCACTGGGTCTTCAGTCAAGGTTTCCCCTATGAAGCTAATCTTAGGATCTGCCTCAACATCCAGTTGACCGATGACATTGCATGATTGTCTTAGTCTCCCTCTTAGACTGAACTCTGCAATGATCCTGTCTTGGATTCTTTTAGCCAATCTGTCAGCTTGTCTTGATTGGCTTGGGTTAACAAGTGGCATGTTGACTAGATCCAGACCTTATAGTAGTCCAAGTTCTGAAAATTAAAGACTTCTTTCTGTCCTTGAACTCTTATGATAATGAGGGCTTTCCTATTGTTGTCATACCTCCACCCAATAATGTGATTGAAGGATGATGAAGGTGACATAGCCCTTGGTATCCCATCCTCAAACAGACTCTGTATGAAGGAGTCTGTGTAGTCCACATCAATGTGAACTAGAGGAGGTTGCTGACAATGCACAGTTGCAAGTGAGGATGGTGAGTCCTCAATGTCCATTCTCTCGGAGGAACTCCCAGGTTCTATGGCTGGAATGACTTTCTCCCCCTATTTGGTAGCATCACCCACTTGCATAGGTGAGCTGGAGGATAGGTCAATCACATCCACAGGTTCTTGTGTTCCTGGTTGAGCTCTCCTTAAGGGTCTCCCAGCTAGTTTTTCCTTAAGATATGAAATCTCAAGTTGCTGATCATTGATCCTGTTTTGTAAGGTAGTCACCTGAGATTCAAGGTGACTGACCTTTGAGACTAGGTAAGTGCATGTTTTAGACATTTTTTGCACTTTTAGTCTTAGATCCCCCTCATCTTCATCAGAAGAATCATTGGGGGTGGAGAAGATTGGACCAGAGTCCTTTCTCTCATGACCAGTTCTAAGTTCTTGGCTACTGGATTTCCTCTGCTCACTGGCAGTCTCAGTTGAGATGTCAGTGGGTTGAGTTGCCATGGTTGAGGTCTTAATGATGTAATCACTTTCAGAAATAAGAGTCTCTTCCATATGGACATCCTGAACAAGTTCAGTAGTGTCCACCTCAGTATTAGGTGACTGATGTGGGATAGATGTAGGAGACTCAGTAGTACTCATCTCTCTTTGAGTAGAGGGAAAGAAGAGAGATTCATTATACTCACTGAAACCTATATCTTCATTAGTATAGAATTCAAGGTCGGGAATGGGTTGGTTAAGATCTATAGGCTGGGGATGGTAACTATCCTCTGAAGGTTGATCACTTGAGTGTTGAGACTCAGAGTGATGGCTTAAGGCATGAGGAACCTCAACACTGATTCTTGAAGAGATGAGAGTGGTCTGCTCCTCTAGAGAAATGGGAGCTCTAATGTCCATTTCTTCCTATATGGGTGAGTATATGGGGACCTCCACAGACTGAATAGTCTGAGCAGGGCTTCGTTTGTATTTTCTTTGGTAGGTGATGAATATTTGAGGCTGTGTGGGTGGTTGGGAAGTAGTAGGTGTGGGTTCAACACTAGCTTGTGCTGCTAGGTTGTCACCTTGAGCAATGAGCTCTAACATTTTTGGGACTAGGGCTATTTCTACCCCAGAGAATCCAATAGTGGACTTTCTCAATATTTTAAAGATGCCGAGCTTCATCTGTCCCAATTTAAGAATGTTACCTGTTTCCCTTAACTGTGAGCCCAGTTCACAGTTAAGAATGTACTGGACATATCTAGGAAACATGTAATATTCTAAGGAGTCTAAATTAGCAAGCATATTTGTATAAACAAACTTAGAGTACCTGAACTTGACCTCTTGAACCATTATATGGACTATGAAGGAGAGACCTTCAGGAATCTGGTCCCATCCACCATGCTTGTTTGATAAGCTGTGGATGACCACATGGAGCAGGAATCTCCATTGGGATGAGACCTTCCCTTTCCTGAAGGTCTTTACAAAGAAATCTCCCTCATACTCCATCTGCTCAAAAGAATGATTAACAGCTTCCTTTGGTAAGAACACCTTACCTTCTTCATCATCCAGCTAAAGATGTCTGTTGATGATGGCCGGAGTGATGAAGATTGTTCTCCCCTGCACTGTGGCAGACAATGCCTTCTCCCCATCCATAATGACCTGTTGGCAGGTCTTCTAGAATTCAAGCAACTGATCCTCATAGAGTGGAGGATCAATGGTGAGGAGGTGAAGTAGTTCGACAGAGACAAGAAACGGCAAACCTCTGAGAAATGAGGATCTTTCTCAGAGCGTAACAGAGCAATTTGATTGTGTTGTCTGTGTAGCTGCATGGTAAAGTTGGGATCATTTCTGTGAGCAAGGTTCGCCATTTTGAAGTAGCTTAAGAATGAAGGAAGAAGAAAGAAAGAAATTTCAGAGAGAAATTTGGGTTTTTAGGTTTGGAGGAAGAACAGATGATAGAAAGAGGGGGAAACCATTGGGTTTATATATGAGAGGGATTTCAGATAAAGTTTAATGAAAGAGGATAAACTTTGAAATCCGGATGTCGGTCCCACCTCTGAAAAAGTAGTTTACTTTTTGCTCAAAAAGTAGTTTTCTTGGAAGTCAAAAAGCTTCCGAAGGTTAATTATCTTCGGAAGTTTTAATTAAAAAGATTCCGAAGCTAAAATGACTTCGGAAGAATTTCCTGAGAGATTTGAAAATTTTGCTTCGGAAGAAAAACTAAAGCTTGAGTGCTTTGTGTGTAAACAGACAAAGCTTCCGAGAGTTAAGTTTACTTCGGAAGTAAATGGTCCTTAAAATTTAGTAAGTGTCTGAGACAAATATTTAAGCTTCGGAAGATAAATTTTGAAAACTCTTCCGAAGGTAAACTTCTTACACAGTTATTTAATTTGAAGGCATGATTTACTTCCAAAGTTAAAAACAAAACTTCCGAAGTATTAGAAATTTTAAAAAAATCTAAGGAAAGTCTTCAAAAAGAAATTTTCATCCAAAGAAAACATGAGCTTATGAAAGTGATAAACTAGACAACTTAGGACACACATATTTTAAGAAATAATAAGAATTAGTTTTAAGAAAAGCTTACTCAAGGTTTATCATCCCAATAGCTGATATAAGATATTTAAATCTCTGTTCATCAAAAGCCTTTGTAAACAGATCAGCATATTGTTCATCTGTGTGAACTTTGACTAGTTTAATTAATCCCTTTTCATAGTTATCTCTTATTAAATGATACTAGATATTGATGCACTTTGTCCTTGAGTGTTGCATAGGGTTTTTTGTGATTGAGATAGCACTGTTGTTGTCTATGTGAATGGGAGTCTCCTTGAGCACAGCAGCTTGCAACAGCAATGTATTCAGCTTTAGCAGTTGATACAGAGACACAGGATTGTTTCTTGCATTGCCATGAGACAACCCTTCCACCAAGAAATTGACATCCCCCAGATGTAGACTTTGCAATCATGTTGCAACTACCATAATCACTATCTGTATAGGCATACAGATTAAAGTCAGAATTCGTGGGATACCATAGGCCAAGTGTTGATGCACCCTTGAGGTATCTTAGAATCCTTTTGATAGTGATAAGGTGAGACATCTTAGGGTTGGCTTGATATCTTGCACAAATACATGTAGCAAACATGATATCAGGCCTGCTAGCAGTAAGATACATAAGAGACCCAATCATAGCCCTGTATAAATGCTCATCTACACACTCCCCCTCAAGATCAGGACCAAGAGAGTGGTTTCTGGCTATGGGTGTCTTAGCAATCTTACAGTCAGTCATATTAAACCTCTTGAGTATGTCTTGAACATACTTTGACTAACTTATGAAGATGCCATCTTCAACTTGCTTCACTTGAATTCCCAGAAAGAATTGAGTTCCCCCATGGCACTAATTTCAAATCTGTCTTTCATCAACTTCTCAAAGTCTTTGCAGAGCTTTGGATTAGTTGAACCAAAGATGATGTCATCAACATATACCTGAACTAGCAATATGTCTTTTCCTTGTCCTTTGATGTAGAGAGTTCCATCTATAGTACCCCTCCTGTATCCATGTTTACAGAGATACTCAGACAGTGTCTCATACCACTTCCTAGGTGCCTAATGCAGCCCATAGAGAGTTTTGTCAAGCTTGCAGACATGAACAGGATGATTAGGATCTACAAAACCAGGTGGTTGTTTGACATAAACCTCTTCATCTATCACTCCATACAAAAAGGCACACTTCATATCAAGTTGAAAAACCTTGAAGTTCTTGGATGCAGCAAATGCCAGGAATATCCTAACAGCTTCTAATCTTGCCACTGGAGCAAAGACATCAGTGTAGTCAATCCCTTCTTCTTGTGTGTATCCTTGAACAACCAGTCTAGCTTTGTTCTTGATGATGATGCCTCTATCATCTTTCTTGTTTCTAAACACCCATTTGGTTCCAATGGTAGTCTTCCCAGAAGGAAGAGGATAAAGGTTCCAAACTTTCTGCCTTTTGAATTGAAGCAGTTCTTGTTGCATAGCTTCAACCTAACTTCCATCCTTTAGGAATTCATCAACTTTCTTTGGCTCTATCTGGGATAGAAAACAAGAGTGAAGACAAACATTTGCTTCATGGGTTTGTCCTCTTGTCTTTACCCCTGAGATAACATCTCTAATGATGTTTGTGGTAGGGTGAGACTTGTGGATCCTAAGCCGAGGGATCACAACAAGTTGTTGAGAAAGATCTAAATTTGAGAAATTTAGATATGGCATAGATGTTTCTCCCACCACATCAGCACACTTTTCAAGTGAAACTTGATCCAAGCAGTGTGTGACATCATTGATGTTCTCATCCTGGCATCAAGAAATTCTTGGTCACTGTCAACATCACCATTGTTGTCTTCCACAGTTGAGGTGTTCTTATCTGGTTGTAGAGCCTCTGAGATGGAATTTGAAGGCATACCAGATGTATCAGCTGAATTTGTCATTGTAGGGCTAATAGAAACCTTATTTGCAGAAGTGGTTCCAACTGGAGCTAAAGATATGTGTCTTGAAGATCTTCCTAGCTCAAATCTTGGATCAGGATCATCTGTATTCAAATATTCTGCAGATCCTGAAACATTCTCACAAGATTTATTAAAACAGTTGGTAACCAAATCAAGATCAAACAACCAATCCGGACCAGAACCAGTAACACAAGGTGTGTGTTCATTGAAAGTCACATTGGCTGACTCCTCAACAATTCTAGTTCTGAGATTGTATACTCTATAAGCCTTAGCTTGGGAAGAGTGTCCAATAAAGTGTCCATCATCTGATTTCTCAGCAAACTTAGCAATTTGATCTTTGGTATTCAAGATGGTGCAAGGACATCCAAATGACCTGAGAAAACCAATGAAAGGTCTCCTCTTGTGCCAAAGTTCATAAGGAGTCTTGCCATGAGTCTTAACTACTAAAACTCTGTTCTGCACATAGCAGGCAGTGTTGACTGCCTCGCCCAGAAGGTGATGGACAGTTTAGAGTCAGACAACATGGTTCTTGCAGCTTCAATCAGTGTCCTGTTTCTCCTCTCAGCAACACCGTTTTGCTGAGGAGTCCTGGGAGCACTAAATTGTCTTGTAATACCCTTTTCATCACAGAATATGTCAAGGATATGGTCCTTAAATTCGGTTCCTTGATCACATCTTATGATCTTGACCTTGTGATCAGATTGATTCTCAATCTTTAAGATGAAATTCTTCAGAATCTC
The DNA here is from genome assembly GCA_025506515.1 of Flaveria trinervia. Taxonomy (NCBI): domain Eukaryota; kingdom Viridiplantae; phylum Streptophyta; class Magnoliopsida; order Asterales; family Asteraceae; genus Flaveria; species Flaveria trinervia. The sequence continues at coordinate 41,520,911 of CM046451.1, forward strand.
AGGAGTCTCATCCTTAGTTCTAAGGAAGAAAACCCAAGTGAATCTTGTATAGTCAACTATGATCACTAGACAGTATAAGGTCCTTCCAAAACTCATTACACTGGTGGGGCCAAAGAGATCCATATGTAACAAGTGTAAGGGAGTAGTGATTGAGTTCTTTTCCTTAGGCTTGTGAGATACCTTATGTTGCTTCCCTTTCAGGCATGCAACACAGTGGTCATCACTTGTAAACTCTTTCTTTGGCATTCCAGTTACCAAGTCATGATTAATTAACTTATTCATGTTCTTAAAGTTTACATGGCACATTCTTTGCCATAGGAAAGACTCATCACTTTTTGAGATAAAGCATAACTCTTCTCCAGAGGGAGAGGTTTCTTGCAAATCCATCTTGTACATGTTTCCTTTCCTGGGGCTCTAAGCAGGATATGCTCATGAGGAATGACCACACCAGGCTTAGAACAATGCACTCATGCTCAGTAAAGAGCATGTTATGACTCTGATCACAAAATTGAGATACGCTCAGAAGATTGTATCCAAGCTCCTTTACAAAGTTTACCTTTCTATGCTGAGCTTACCTTTGTGACCTTGCCTGTCACACCCCCCCTAAGAGCGGAAACACGGGGGCGTAACGAGACGGGAATCGTGATAACACATGGTAAGCGATAGAGATGCAATAATAATAATGATGACAAGCGTGTCATGACAACACCCGACAACAAGGAGACTTGTGTCGTGTTTAGTCAGTATTCACGACAACATAGCCATAAGCATAAACATGATACATAAATCATAATACATAGATGATAACATTGTATGCAATTCCCACAACCCGGGAACAAGTTACAAAGTATAACGTTGTTTGAAATAGATACATCAATTGTTTTCAAAATGACAAGTTTGGCCCGAAAATGCATCCTAGGGTCTCCACTAAGGCAGCACACCTAGAACCTCAGCTAGCATGATCACCTGAAAAGATATGCTCAAAATGGTCAACAAAATTTTTGGTGGGTTCGCAGGTTTAAAGTAAATAAGTAATTGATGCTGTATAAAGTTGTTGTAGAATACCGTGCATACAGTCATAAGTAAGCAAAATCACATGACAAGAGTTTTACAACCAAACCTAATGACGTACACAAACAATCTTGTCGGAATATATTCACCCAAGGCCCGTACCTGGCTATTGTTGGTACTAACTAGTATACCAACACGAGGGTGGGGGTGTCAACCCAGTAGTACTACCAATACCTAACCGTCGGTTCCACACTGGAATTAAATGGTTGTAAGAAAGAACCACAAAGCAGACTCAAGCATGTATCAGATAAGTACCCACAAAACAGTAGCACGTTGATTCCAAGTATGTAAATTGTATGTATGTTGTACAGCATAGAAAACGGGCGAGCATACTTTTCCCCCATGTTTGTAAATGTTTGTAAAGTAGTATAAGCACAAAAGGGGCCACGAAACTCACAAGTTTAGTGGTAGGTATGAAGATCGAGATTCCCAACAGTTGTATGCAGAGAACAGTCAAACACCTATTGACAGTTATCGTTAAGAATTAATGACATGTATAAAGCGTATAGTAATGTTTGGTCGGTTCGGGTTGTATCGGTTCGGTCGTGGGTAGCACACACACAAGCGGACACACGTATCAGATCTTATGTAGATCCAAGTACTACGAGTAGTTGTCATTGCTTATGACATCCGTGAAATGATCTCGTGGTTATGAAAGATAGCACTTGTTAAGTGTTTGGAGTTCCAATCGGATTGTCGATAATGTAAAATGTTAGGTTGTTTTCAATTGAAATAGTATGTGCATGTTGATAGCGTTGACTTTAATCTTTGTGGTCAAGCAATGACACTTTTACTAATGTTACCTTATCATCATCATACGTTCAAGGGGAAATTCACACTCAACATCATCAGTCACACAAATAGGACCAGACGCTCGACTCAACGCTCCATCCGTACGAATCAACCTTCAATCGTACGAATCAGCTTCATTCGTACGATTGAGTCTTCATTCGCATGGCTAGTATTCAGTCGTACCACACAACACACATTCGCACGATCAAACCTCCATGCGCACGAATCAACCCCTCAATCGTGCGATTGAACCTTCATTCGTGCGATTGGACTCCAGTCGTGCGAAACCGCACAATCGCATACATTCAGTCGGTCACCTGACTCAATCGCACACAATCATTCATACGCATGACTCAATCACATACAACTCACAGTCGCACAACATGCCTAGTCGCACAACTCAGTCGCACGATTGACTTAGACGCAAGATTCAGTCGCACGACTCACTCAGTCGCACGGCTCAATCGCATGACAGACCCAGTCGCCTGAACTGCAGAATCGCGACTGTGGTCGCTGAGCAGCCCCCGAGCTGCTCTAAACGTAGTTTTACACCACAAGGACTTCTAGATACCATATTCTAACATGTCTAGACAAAAACACACACTGGAACGTGACACCAAGCCCACACGACCTCATGTGCTCGGATGAACCCGAGCACCCGAAACCCTAGAAAACACAGCAGTAACCAAGCAAAAATGGTTGAACAAGGTTATCTACCTGCTAGGAACGAGTATACACGATGATACCCAAGATTTGGCAGTGAAAACACAACAAACGTGACGGTTTTAGGTGCTAGATCGAGAGAGAAAGTGGAGAAGATGTTGAAGGTGAAGAAGATGAAGAATGAGGATAAATGGCTGGGAATGGGGTTTTATACCCATTCTAGGTTTGCAAAATGGAATTTAGTCCCTGCACTTAACCCTCGAGTTCCCCAAAATTTGTTTCGGTTGATTACGATCTTAAAATGTTCGTTATATTAAGGTTAAAAGCGTGTTTATATGGCATTTGATAGTCTAAAATGGTTTTATTAATGACAATGGTTGAAATTAAAAATGATATATTTGGTGGTAATGGTGATGAAATTTATAAAAGGTTTATGCTTAACACACGTTCTCGAAGGAAGTACAGGCACAAGGGAAAATAAAGCAGACATGATTCCTTAAAGCAGGAGTTCATGAAGAAAAGGAAGAATAATTAAAATATTTCTATGCTTATTTATGTCGTTCGACGGACCTTAAGGTGACGAATGTCACAGTATCCCCCAGTTGAGAGAATTTCGTCCTGAAATTCAGCTAGAGTTAGGTCTAAGAGTGTCATCCACGAATAGGTGTGGGTATTTGAGTTTCATTTGATCTTCCCGTTCCCATGTAAACTCTGGCCCTCATTTTGAATTCCACCTTACGCGAACAATTGGTATTCTGCTGCGCTTCAACTATTTGACCTTACGATCCATGACCTCAATGGGTTCCTCATAAAATGAAGCTTTTCGTCGATTTTGATATCGTCAATGGGTATGAAAGTGATTCGTCAGCCAAACACTTCTTAAGGTTCGACACATGGAAAGTATCGTGCACACCGTTGAGTTCTTGTGGTAACCTTAATCGGTAAGCCACTGGACCAATTCTTTCTGTAATCTCGAATGGTCCAACGTATCTTGGGGCTAACTTCCCTTTCTTTCCAAACCGAACAACTCCTTTCCAAGGAGAGACTTTGAGTAACACTCGGTCCCCAACGTTGAATTCTAGAGGCTTTCGACGATTGTCGGCGTAGCTCTTTTGGCGATCTCTAGCGGCTTTCAGCCTATCTTTGATTTGGAAGATCTTGTCGGTTGTTTCTTGAATGATCTCTGGGCCTGTTAACTGACTTTCACCAATCTCGGCCCAACAAACGGTGATCTACACTTCCTTCCGTACAACGCTTCGAACGGAGCACACCCAATGCTGGTGTGGTAGCTGTTATTGTAAGAGAACTCAATCAATGGAAATGAGTATCCCAACTACCACCAAAGTCGATTACACACGCTCTCAGCATGTCTTCTAGCGTTTGTATGGTTCGTTCACTTTGGCCATCTGTTTGAGGGTGATAGGCGGTACTCATGTCTAATCAAGTGCCCATCGCTTTCTGTAGTGTTTGCCAAAATCGTAAGTGAATCGGCCGTCACGGTCGGATATATTGACACCGGCACTCCGTGTCTTGTCACGACCTCTTTTATGTACAATCTCGCCAACTTGTCCATTTTGTAGTCTTCTCGGATTGGCAAGAAGTGTGCTGATTTCGTCATTCGATCCACTACGACCCATATCGAGTCATGCCCGTTGCTCGCTCGAGGGAGTTTGGTAATGAAGTCCATGGCTATGCTATGTTCTCCCATTTCCATTCGGGAATCTCAGGTTGCTGTAATAGTCCCGATGGTTTCTGATGTTCAGCTTTAACTTTCGAGCATGTCAAGCATCTGCTGACGTACGTGGCAATGTCTTTCTTTAGGCCTGGCCACCGTACAGATCTTTGAGATCGTGGTACATCTTGTCTGCGCCAGGATGAATAGAATATCGTGTCTTGTGTGCTTCATCCATGACCAAGGTACGTACACCTCCCCACTTGGGTACCCATATACGGTCCACGAAGTACTGCACACCATCGTCCTTGCACATCAGTTGTTTATCCAACCTCGGAATTCTCTCCCGCAAGGTTTCCTTCTTTCAACGCCTCACTTTGTGCAATTTGGATCTGAGCTTTCAAATTGTTTGAATGGTCAATCCCAAAGCTCGAGCACGTAGTGGTTTCACGCGTTCTTTGCGGCTTAGAGCATCAGCCACCACATTAGCTTCCCCGGATGATACCGGATTTCACAATCGTAGTCACTAAGAAGCTCTACCCAGCGTCGTTGTCGCATATTGAGTTCCTTCTGATCCAGAATATGTTGAAGGCTTTTATGATCTGTATATACGATGCATTTGGTTCCATACAGGTAATGCCTCCATATTTTAAGTGCGAATACTACAGCGCCCAACTCAAGATCATGAGTCGTGTAGTTCTTCTCGTGCACCTTAAGTTGTCGTGAAGCGTAGGCAATCACCTTATCTTTCTGCATTAGTACACATCCCAACCCTTGATGCGAAGCATCACAGTACACCACAAAATCATCAGTTCCGTCTGGGAGGGACAATATCGGTGCATTGCACAGCTTATCTTTCAGCGTTTGGAACGCCCGTTCTTGCGCATCTCCCCAATCAAACTTCTTGTCTTTCTGAGTCAGCAACGTCAACGGTTGAGCGATCTTTGAAAAGTTCGCAATGAAACGATGATAGTATCCGGCTAATCCTAAGAACTGCCGTATCTCTGAAGGTGTCTGGGGTGTATCCCATTTCTTTACCGCTTCGATCTTGCCGGGATCTACATGAATCCCGTCCTTGTTAACCACATGACCCAAAAACTTCACCTCTCGCAGCCAGAATTCACACTTCGAGAACTTGGCGAAAAGTTTCTCTTCTCTTAACAGTTCCAGTATTGCCCGAAGGTGTTCTTCATGGTCCTCCTTCGATCGAGAGTAGATAAGTATGTCGTCAATGAATACGATCACAAACTTATCCAAGTAAGGTTTGCACACCCGATTCATCAAGTCCATGAACACAGCTGGTGCGTTAGTCAATCCGAACGGCATGACCAAAAACTCATAGTGCCCATAACGAGTTCTAAACGCTGTCTTCGGTATGTCCTCCTCGAAAACTCTTAGTTGGTGATATCCAGATCGAAGGTCGATCTTGGAAAAATACGAAGCTCCTTGTAACTGATCAAACAGGTCGTCGATCCTGGGGAGAGGATACCGATTCTTCACAGTTAATTTGTTCAACTCACGGTAGTCGATGCACATACGGAACGACCCATCCTTCTTCTTGACAAATAACATTGGTGCTCCCCAAGGCGAGTGACTCGGCCGAATAAAACCCTTCTCCAGTAGTTCTGTAACTGGCTAGATAACTCTTGCATTTCAGACGGTGCCACCGATACGGTGTCTTTGCTACCGGTGTAGCTCCAGGAACCAACTCAATACGAAATTCCACCTGTCGTGGAGGAGGCAAACAGGCAAGTCATCAGGAAATACATCTGGGTAATCCCGCACTACAGGGATATTGCCAATTTCTGCTCCTCTTCCTTCTTTTCCACCACGTGAGCCAGAAAAGAGTAGCACTGTTTTCGTAAACTCCGGCGTGCTTTCATGCAGGAAATAAGCTTTAAGTTTCTTCCCGGTCTTTCTCCTTGAATTCTGAGTACTCCCCCGTCTGACATAGGGATTCGCACTACCTTGTCTCGACAGAAATCTCGGCCCCGTGTTTCGACAACCAATCCATTCCCACAATCACATCGAAACTTCCTAGCTCAAGGGTATCAAGTCTATATCGAAGGTGTGGTTCTCTAATATTATCGAGCACTTTCTAATAATCCTTTTGGCCTGAACAACCCTACCATTGGCCATTTCTATAGAGTAGCTAGTTTCTAGCCTACTAGGACTCAAATCGAGCAATTGCATAAATTCAGAAGATATAAAGCTATTGTCTGCTCCAGTGTCAAATAATACAGATGCAAAGTGATTATTGAGTAAGTGCGTACCCGTGACGACATTTGGGTCCTGACGGGCTTCATTGGCTCCAATGGCAAAAGCGCGTCCCCGAGCCGCGTTCCCCTGGTTTGTCGGGCCTTGATTTCAGCTATAGCCATAGTCTGATGCTGGTTGTTCCCTTGTTGGCCCGACGCCCGATTCAGTTTGGGGCACATGTTTCGGTAGTGATCAGGGCTTCCACACTCATAACAGCCCCTGCGTTCCGTTCGGGGTTAACCGCGTTGACTGGTGCGACCATATTCGGCGCTGTTCTGCAGTCTCTTGCTAAATGTCCCGGGCGTCTACAGTTAGCGCACACCCGGCACGGCATAGCGGGGGATGATGAAAGTTGCACCTATCGCATCGGGGGTGCGGACCCACATATTCTCGCCTGCCCTGGGTCACGGCCACAAAATTTCTGGTTGTCTTGGCCCTTTTCTCGAATTTCCCGGCACTCGACCGCTCGTTTCCCCCCAACTTCTTTCCTTTTCTCTGCTCCCCTGCCCAATACCCCTGTTCTCACCATTTCATCAGTTAGAGCGCCAGCCTTCAGAATCGCGCTCTGAATAGTAGGAGGAGCAGTAGCGGTTACCATTGCCCGGATTTGAGGCGCAAGTCCCCAAATGTACCTCTCTATCCTTTTTGATTCCGGGGTGACTAGATGCGGAACCAACCTTGCTAGCTCGTGAAAACGATCGGTGTAAGCTGCGTGCCCAGCCCCCACCATGGCATGATTCCAGAACTCATGCTCAAGTTTTTGCATCTCATTGAGAGGACAGTACTCCTGGTGATTAGGGCCTTGAACTCATCCCACGACATTTGCATCGCGGATTCTCTTCCCCTAGCCTGAATCTGAGTGTTCCACCACGTTAGTGCCTTGCCCTGTAGTGAGCAAGTGGCGTACTTAATCCTTTGACTGTCGAGGCATTCGCTGATGTCGATCACGGCCTCCATCTTTTCAAGCCATCGGGTCAGAGCTATGGCTCCACCTTTGCCATCAAACTCTCGTGGTTTACAAGCCACAAATTCCTTGTACGAACATCCCCCTAGCATTCACAACCCCGGTCTCATTAACAATTCTAGTTTCGTTACCGGTACCACCATAGAGTCTCCTGATTGCTTTCGTTCTCAGTCGGGTTACCGTTATCCTCATTATCATTGCCACCGTCCCCGTGGGGGTGAGAATTCTGAAGAGCATCGCTCACTTGGGCCACGATAGTCGGAATTAGTGCGGCCAGCTGTTGAGCGATCAGGGCTGCCACATCCGCGTTCCCTGTTCTTGATTGTTACTTGCAGGAGCATCACTTGTTCTTGGGATTCTTCCCCTGCCTCTGTCTCTGCCTCTGCCTCTGCCCCTTGGGGCTTCACTTCCGCTACTATTACTGCGAGTAGATCTTCGAGGCGGCATGTTCTATTCATAAAAGAGGTAACATATAAGCTTTAGTCACCATAAGATACACAAGTATTCCACTTATCAAGTTCCAATGTTCATGTTCCGGTCGTCAAGATCACCATGAGCCCATTTCAAGCATATCTCGGTATACCAGGGATGTTTATATATAGGGTCCCCGCAGCGTTCCCACCACACCCACGATGTACCGAGAATGATGCCCGATCCGGTTACGACATCCGACTTTCCTTTTCATCATATCCATAATAATCCATCAAGTCAATGAGAGCCCAAGCATGTAATCACGTATAGCCTGGTGGAGGTTGCTATCTCGCATCCTAAAGGACTCAGACATAGCCTCCTCGGGTCGGTCTCAGTATCCAAGGTTAAGTGCAGTATATGATCTGTGAAGATCTCTTCGGGTCTCAATACCCGAATTTGGTATGATAACTTGGCGCGCAGAGGGAACGGAAGATCTAATAGGAGCATCCCATAAAAGGTGAGCACAAGGGCTCTCTCATAGGGTGAAATATCACGAAATAGATAGATAAACGAACAAGTAATGAGGAAACGTATGAGATACAAAATGCACACAACCTGGCATGCAATCTACATGAAGGTTCCTAGGTTATAGTCTAGGTCAAGCGTATTGCCTAATTCTCTATAACCAATAGCTCTGATACCAGTCTGTCACACCCCCGCTAAGAGCGGAAACACGGGGGCGTAACGAGACGGGAATCGTCATAACACATGGTAAGCGATAGAGATGCAATAATAATAATGATGACAAGCGTGTCATGACAACACCCGACAACAAGGGGACTTGTGTCGTGTTTAGTCAGTATTCACGACAACATAGCCATAAGCATAAACATGATACATAAATCATAATACATAGATGATAACATTGTATGCAATTCCCACAACCTGGAACAAGTTACAAAGTATAACGTTGTTTGAAATAGATACATCAATTGTTTCAAAATGACAAGTTTGGCCCGAAAATGCATCCTAGGGTCTCCACTAAGGCAGCACACCTAGAACCTCAGCTAGCATGATCACCTGAAAAGATATGCTCAAAATGGTCAACAAAATTGTTGGTGAGTTCGCAGGTTTAAAGTAAATAAGTAATTGATGCTGTATAAAGTTGTTGCAGAATACCGTGCATACAGTTATAGTAAGCAAAATCACATGACAAGAGCTTTACAACCAAACCTAATGACGTACACAAAGAATCGTGTCGGAATATATTCACCCAAGGCCCGTACCTGGCTATTGTTGGTACTAACTAGTATACCAACACGAGGGTGGGGGTGTCAACCCAGTAGTACTACCAATACCTAACCGTTGGTTCCAAACTGGAATTAAATGGTTGTAAGAAAGAACCACAAAGCAGACTCAAGCATGTATCAGATAAGTACCCATAAAACAGTAGCACGTTGATTCCAAGTATGTAAATTGTATGTATGTTGTACAGCATAGAAAACAGGCGAGCATACTTTTCCCCCATGTTTGTAAATGTTTGTAAAGTAGTATAAGCACAAAAAGGGGCCACGAAACTCACATGTTTAGTGGTAGTATGAAAGATCGAGATTCCAACAGTTGTATGCAGAGAACAGTCAAACACCTATTGACAGTTATTGTTAAGCATTAATGACATGTATAAAGCGTATAGTAATGTTTGGTCGGTTCGGGTTGTATCGGTTCGGTCATGGTAGCACACACACACAAGCGGACACACGTATCAGATCTTATGTAGATCCAAGTACTACGAGTAGTCGCATTGCTTATGACATCCGTGAAATGATCTCGTGGTTATGAAAGATAGCACTTGTTAAGTATTTGGAGTTCCAATCGGATTGTCGATAATTGTAAAATGTTAGGTTGTTTTCAATTGAAATAGTATGTGCATGTTGATAGCGTTGACTTTAATCTTTGTGGTCAAGCAATGACACTTTTACTGATGTTACCTTATCATCATCAGACGTTCAAGGGGAAATTCACACTCAACATCATCAGTCACACAAACAGGACCAGACGCTCGACTCAACGCTCCATCCGTACGAATCAACCTTCAATCGTACGAATCAGCTTCATTCGTACGATTGAGTCTTCATTCGCATGGCTAGTATTCAGTCGTACCACACAACACACATTCGCACGATCAAACCTCCATGCGCACGAATCAACCCTCAATCGTGCGAATTAGCTAATTTCGTGCGATTGAACCTTCATTCGTGCGATTGGACTCCAGTCGTGCGAAACACGCACAATCGCATACATTCAGTCGGTCACCTGACTCAATCGCACACAATCATTCATACGCATGACTCAATCGCATACAAACTCACAGTCGCACGACATGCCTAGTCGCACAACTCAGTCGCACGATTGACTTAGACGCAAGATTCAGTCGCACGACTCACTCAGTCGCACGACTCAATCGCATGACAGACCCAGTCGCCTGAACTGCAGAATCGCGACTGTGGTCGGGCTAAGCAGCCCCCGAGCTGCTCTAAACGTGAGTTTTACACCACAAGGACTTCCAGAATCCATATTCTAACATGTCTAGACAAGAAACACACACTGGAACGTGACACACAAGCCCACACGACCTCATGTGCTCGAATGAACCCGAGCACCCGAAACCCTAGAAAACACAGCAGTAAAACCAAGCCAAAAACGGGTTGAACAAGGTTATCTACCTGCTAGGAACGAGTATACACGATGATACCCAAGATTTGGCAGTGAAAACGCAACAAAGGTGACGGTTTTAGGTGCTAGATCGAGAGAGAAAGTGGAGAAGATGTTGAAGGTGAAGTAGATGAGAATGAGGATAAATGGCTGGAATGGGGTTTTATACCCATTCCAGGTTTGCAAAATGGCAAGTTTAGTCCCTGCACTTAACCCTCGAGTTCCCCAAAATTTGTTTCGGTTGATTACGATCTTAAAATGTTCGTTATATTAAGGTTAAAAGCGTGTTTAATGGCATTTGATAGTCTAAAATGATTCTATTAATGACAATGGTTGAAATTAAAAATGATATATTTGGTGGTAATGGTGATGAAATTTATAAAAGGTTTATGCTTACACACGTTCTCAGAGGAAGTACAGGCACAAGGGAAAATAAAGCAGACATGATTCCTTAAAGAGGAGTTCATGAAGAAAAGAAGAATGATTAAAATATTTCTATGCTTATTTATGTCGTTCGACGGACCTTAAGGTGACGAATGTCACATTGCCCACCAGAAATGTAACCACCTTCATCTCCTCCAAAAGCAACAGGTCCTCCATCAATCCTTTCAAAGTTCTGGAGTAGTGACCTATTACAGTCATGTGCCTGGAGCAGCCACTGTCTATGATCCAGACTTTTTGTCTGTCTTCAGCTGTCCCTGCACAAAAGAGAATGATTAGTTACATCTGGAACCCAAGCCTTACTTGTCTTGGACTCACTTGCAAAAGGTAATTTAACAGTAATAGATCCTATGGTTGTACTAAGAGGATCTTGATTGTTTTTAATGGAGAAATTTCAGTCACTTGGTCTTTCTTAGACGTCCACACCACCTTTGGAGTCTTGGACTTGACCTTCAAAACTTTAGAAGCTTTTGGAGCTTTAGAAGTTTTGATGACTGAACCTTCGGAAGATTCTGCAAACACTACAGCAGACTTCAGTGCTTCGGAAGACTCCTTTCTTCCGAGACCAAATATTCTTCCGAAGAGAATTTTCCACTTCCCTTCTTGTTAGATTTGGAACTTCCGAAGGAAACTTGTTTTCCTTCCAAAGCCTGAATCTTCTTAGAACTCTTTGAAGCCTTTGTTTTGGCTGTATGGACAGTACCTTTAGGATTGAAGGGACAATCCTTCGCAATGTGAGTGGTGTTGTCACCATAACATAATTCATTTTCTTCTTTACAAGAGCCTTGTCTTGAGAGTAAGACTGTCTTTGGTCACTTCCCTTCTCCACCTTCATCTTTGCAGATGCTGAGATAGTCCTCTTGGGCTGAGAACTGTGCTTGAAGTTTGATGGACCAGGCTATGCAGCAGTGGTACACAGCGGATCAGTCTTCTTCTTGCTGCTAAGATGAGTTGAGCAAGAACCAGAACTCTTAGCAGAGTTTTGGTTGATGTCTTCAGTCCCTACCACTTTAAACCCTAGAGAAATAAAAACTTGTTTCTGCTTAGAGTCGAAAGTAGCTTTGATCTCTTGAGCCTTCCTTGCCTTTCTTTTGCTCTTTCTGATCAAGTTCTTTCTCATGGACTTGGTCATCATAGTCTTCACTTTCTCCTCAGAAGGATAGTAGCCCTTAATGGAATCCTCCTCTTCACTCTTTGTAGAGGGATTCTTCATTATCTCTTCTTCATCCTCCTCACTCATAGGATCTATGAGAGGAAGCTCATCTTCACAAGTTCCACACCTAGGAGATCTTACTGACAAGATTGTGTGTGGAGGAGCTATCTCATTGGATCCCAGTCCCTGTCTGTTTTGATAGCACACTTTGTTGTGCAGGGATGAGGATATCATGTTCTTGAAGGTCTCTTCTTCAAGAACACTCTTTTCTGCCCTGGCTTTGCTGATCACAAGCTCAGCCTGGCACTCAGTTAACTTGGTTATGAGATCTTTATTTGAGTCCTAAAATCTGTGTTCATGTTTTAGAACTGAAATGGTTTTTCTAAGTCCTCTATTTTCAGCTTATAATCATTTTCAGACTTTCTTAAATCAGATTTTAAAATGTTTAAGGACTCAATATCAGATCTCAGTTCCAAGTTATAGGACCTATACCTGTTAACTTTAGCAATGCATTCAGGAGTACAGAGATGTTCCAATACCTTAGCTTCATCATGATCTGCCATCAGTGCTTGGTTTGGAGAGGCATCTTCAACCTGAAAGCTCCAGTCAAAGCCTCCTTCTTCAACAGCAACAACAGCTTGCTGCTTTGACTTCTCATTATGGAGAGCTTTGTTACTGTAGTTTGGTCTGGATTGTGTTTGGCCACCATTTGTTCTAGGTGCCTTACACTCTCTGGCTAAGTGGCCCATCAGGTTACAGTTGTAACACTTGATTTTGCCTTTGTCCAGTCCAAACTTTCCACTGGTTGCATTGCTTGGAAACTTCCTTCCAGTCATCTTGTAGAACTTCTTGGCTTTGTGAGTGAGAAGAGCCATCTGTTGGACTATTTCCATGTATTCCAGATCATCTGGATGGATACAGTCCAGGTCTTCAAGAGTGAAAAGAGAGTTGCCACAGCTTTCATCAGAAGACACAAAAGCTTTAAAGAGCTTGTCTCTTGGAATGGGCTTCCTTGAGTGTAGTTCTCCTTTAGTGTCTCTGGGAAGGTGATGAAAGGACCCTTGGGTGAGTTGTCAGGGTAGCATAAGAGATGATGTTTGGGTTCTATGCTATCCCTTTCAACCACATGTAGGGCTGAACCCATTTAATTGTTGGAGTTTCCAGATAAACGTTGCATGTTTATCTCCATCTGGTAGCCACTGAGAATCCCATATAACTCTGTCAGAGTAAGAGTTTTGAGATTTTCAGTTCTCTTTATCACCACACAGTAGTGTGTCCACTGCCTAGGAAGTGAGGACACGAACTTCCTTACAATGTCTCTGTTTTCAAGAGAAACTCCTCCATCCACTAGGGTATCCACAATCTCAACATACCTGAAGTACTGCTGAGTCATGGTTTCACCTGTTTTGAAGGTGAAGTTTTCAAACTGTTGCTTCAGGAGATCCTTCTTGTTCTCCTTGGCTTCAGAAGAACCCTCATACATCATTTTCAGTGCATCCACAGCTGCTTGGCTGTTTTGTACTTCTTGAAACCTCTGTACACAGAGTTTGGAAGGGCAGTTTGAAGATGTGTCATGGCTTTTCTGTCTATCTCTACTCTCTTCCTATCTTCATCAGAGTAGTTAGCCACATCTTTGGGGATCATACCAGCACCAGTAGCAGAAGGTGTGCTGGTATGAAAGGTCCATTCTCAATGGACTCCCACATTCTTGAATCAAAGGACCTGATGAAACCTTCCATTCTTAAACACCAGGTGTCAAACTCATCAAGAGTGATCAGTGGGGACTTGTTCATGGTTCCAGTTTCCATATCAGTTTTGGAAATGGCTGCCATTTGAAAAGTTTAGTATTTGTGTGTGTGAGGGATCTAAAGATGGTGAGATCTTATATCAAGAGCCTGGAGAGCTTTGATACCAAACGCAGGATCGTTGAAGGGTGAAGAGTTACAACACAACAACACAAAGAGGAGATAAACTAAACTTAGATCAAATAGTAAACTGGATTAACCAAGTGGTGACACTAAGAACACAAGTAATATATAAGACAGAACACAAAGAACACAAGTGTTTGATTTTCAAGAATGCAGTATATTGCCTTCTCTATGTTCTATTACAAGTTTTACAAAAGCATATTCGAAAGATACAAGAACATGAGATACTTATACAACATCCTACAGCCGGCTATACTTTGAAAGCCAGCTGGATACAATTGACTAGACACACACAAAATCAATTGTAGAGTCAAAAGACAGGTTGTCTTTTGACTAGTGACTATGACATGCCGTAGCTCACATCCTTATCTATTACAAAAAGGATAAAGTACATAAAGTAGAAAGTTACAGACTCAAGACCTCAATGTACAATTACCAAAAGCATGGACCTTTTCACCAAACCATGTTAGTTGGTGACTTGCAGAGTTGTAGCGGAAAGGTGTCCAGCTTTATGAAACAGTACATCAGATAAAGCATGTTACTAAAAGTCTTTGGAAGAAATCTGTCTTCATGAACTTGAAGCTTCGGAAGACTTTTTCTCTGAGGCTTCGGAAGACTTCATCTTTGGCTTCAGAAGATGTTGGTCTTGGCTTCGGACGCTTTCACACTTAGAGTATCTCTGTTGCACATGTGAAACTTCCGAAGCATTCCACTTTAATGTACTTGTGCAGCATGCAGGAAAGACTAAAGATGTTTAGGTTGCATCAGCCTTTTCATTAATCTCTACAAATAGAAAGGTCAAAAGGCTTAGAACAAATAATGGGTTGGAATTCTGTAGTTGTGAGTTCAATTAATTCTACAAAGAACATGGCATAGTTAGGCACTTGACCATTCTTGGCATTGCACAACAGTTGTTTTAGTAGAGAGGATGAATCAAACATTAATGGATAAGGCCATATGCATGTTGATTTCATCTGGTCTGCCACAAACATTCTACGCTGAAGTTGTATCAACTGCTGGCTGCCTGATTAACAGTCCTTATCTTCAGCTATAGATCTATTAGTGCCGATGGAGAGATGGTCAAAAAGAAATGTTGACTATGATAATCTAAGAGTGTTTGAGTCCTTGGTGTATTCACACATAACCAGGGAAGCTTGAACCCAGAGCTCATAAATGTATCATGGTAGGTACCCTGAAGGTGTCAAAGGTCTTAGACTTTGGAGGTTAGATGGCAGTCCTAGAATCATTGTAAGTAGAAATGTGACATGTAAGAAGGATGTCATGTATAAGGACTTGAAAAACCTATCTACCAATATGGAGGGAGTTCATATTGAGGTGGAGCTAGTTGGTAAAACAAAGGAAAGAGATAATGACAGATGAAGCTGGTACTAATGAACTAGTGAAAGCAGCAGTGGTACTCATACAGATAGGCCTGCAACTAGTTATTCTATAGCAAAAAACAGACCCAGAAGGGAAATAGTACCACCTGTCAGGTTCATGAATAAGGAAGATGTATCTGCTTTTGTGTATACAGCAACTAAAGAAGATAGCATTTATGAACCTCTTACTTTTGAGGAAGTTATGGCATCGGTAGATACAGAAAAATAGGTAGCTGCCATGGAGGATGAAATGAATTCATTGTACAAAAACAATGTGTGGAAGTTAATGGATAAACCTGGAGGACAAAGATTGGTATCTTGCAAATGGTTGTTTAAGGTGAAAGATGGATTAAAGGGTGAACCACTTAGATACAAAGCTAGAATGGTAGCTAAGAGATTCACATAAAAAGAAGGAGTTGATTACTTAGAGATTTTTTCACCTGTAGTAAAGCATACATCTAAAAGGATGATATTGGCACTAACTGCATACTATGATTTTAAGCTAGAACAACTAGATCTCAAAACAGCCTTCTTATATGGTGATATGGATGAGAAGATCTATATGAATCAGCCTAAAGGGTTGAGGAGAAAGGGAACGAAGACATGGTGTGTGTATTATCAAAATCCTTGTATGGTTTGAAGCAGTCCCCAAGGCAGTGGAATCTAAAGTTTCATAATCACATTATGAGTAATGGGTTTAAAGAAGTCAATATGACAACTATGTGTATTTTAAGGAATATGCACAACAGGAGTTCATTTACTTGTTAGTATATGTGGATGATATCTTATTGGCTTGTAAAGATAAAGAATCATAGATGAGACTAAAGAGATACTCAAGAAGAGGTTTGAAATGAAAGAAATTAGAAAAGCTAAAAGGATATTAGGGATAGAGATCTCAAGAGATAGAGTAAAACGTATGATTAAAATTACTCAAACCTTTTAAAACAAGAAAGTGTTGCATAAGTTTAGAATGGAGACTTGTAAAGCTGTTGCAACTCCATCGGCTTCATATTTTAGGTTGTTAGCTTTAGATTCACCTAAAACTGATGAAGAAAGAGTTTATATGTGTAATGAGTTTATATGTGTAATGTGTCATATGCAAACTTAGTAGGGAGTCTAATGTATCTTATGGTCTATACTAGACCTGATATAAGCTTATACCATAAGCTTGGTAAGTAGGTATATTGCTAACCCAGGTAAAGAACACTAGAAGACAGCATAGTAGATTCTCAGGTACATTAATGGTATAAAGAATATTGGGTTTGTGTTAATCAAAAGTCATGCCAGAAAAGTGTTGTGTTGGGCTATTCAGATGTAGACTTTGCTAAACATCTGAATAAGAGTAGATCTATGATCGGGTATGCATTTAGAGTGTTTGGTTCTTTGGCAAGTTGGAAAGCATCACGACAATATATTGTTGCATTGTCTTTTACTAAAGCAAAATATGTTGTTTTGAATGAGGCTAGGCTTATGGTTGAAGAGGTTTATGATAGAATTGGGAATTGAAGTTGAGAATGCTTTGGTGGTTTGTGAAAAATCAAAGTGCTATCTTCGCTCATCACACATGAGTGGAACAAGAGAGAGATCAAGTGCTCTTATCAGTTATATATTAAAACATAACGTACATATTATTTAACATTAAATCATTATAACAACAATCTCACTCAACTCAACAACCAGTTACAACATTTCACACAGTAGTCTCCCAACAAAACACATTCAAAGCTCCGATTTAGCCTCCGCCTTAGAGAGCTGGGGCTGAGGCAGGGGTTGATCACCCCGACCAATAGTGACGAGCTTGGCCCCTTTGACCCTCTCCGGCGCCAACTTCCCGATGGAAACACTCAAGACACCGTCCTGAAGCCTCGCAGTGACTTTATCAAGATCCACATTCTCCGGCAACCTGAACTGCCTCCAGAACTTGCCATACGACCTCTCGCAACGGTGCCAATGATCATCCTTCTCCTCCTTCTCCCTCTTCCTCTCCCCACTCACCCTCAGCACCCGATTCTCCTCCACCTCGATCTTCAGCTCCTCCTTCTTCATCCCGGGGACGTCGATCGTGATCGTGTGCTCTTCGCCCGTCTCCTTCCAGTCGACTCTTGCTGGTGACACGATCACCTCGTCGTCCCGCTCGAGCCCCAAAGGGATGTGCTCGAGCTCTCTGAAAGGGTTTGTCAATACGTCCGACAGCAGCCTGCTTCCGACTGGATCGGGGTGGGGGTCCAGTAACGATAGCAATGATCCCGAGCATGTGATGAGCAGGTATAACAATGTTGTGGGTACTAGCAAGATTCTCTTCATGGTTACTTAATGCTTGTTATGTGTTGCTAATTGCCTTTGCTTCTTTGGAGATTCCCTGATTATTTTTATTTGCTTGATTGATTGATGGAGTTGAGGGAGTGTGTGTGTGTAATATATATATAGCCATATAGGTAGGCGATGGACTTTGAGTGCAGCCTGTGTAAGTGCGAAGATTTTCTTGAAAGTTCTGGGACGTGTAAAAAACATGAAATAGGTAGAAGCTTCCATACGCATCCATTCCGGATGAACATTCCATGCTCACTCTCGAATATTGTAAACACCAAAATATTTTCCTTTTAAGTCTAGTCTTTTATATATATATATATATAATATATATATATATAATATATATATATATATATATATATATATATTATATATATATATATGGTAGATTATAATTTATATTTAAATGCGTTTAGATTTCATATAAAATGTTATTTAAATTTAATGTTTAAATTTTACAATTTACATTAATAGTTTTACAAAATTGGCATTTGAATCCACTTAACTAATCCACATTATCGTTGTTAAGTTTTTCGTTAAGTTTTTTACATTAAGATTATTTTGTCAAAACAATTACAAAATTAAAATTTAATCCTATGTGAGAAGTTTTAGGTGTTCATAAAAGTGTAAAAACAATTATAATTGTAACCATAATAATTATAAAACCTCAATTATCATAACCATGATTAAACTTTAGACCAAAAAAATCTATGTTTAACAAAACGAGCAAAAGTAACACGATTACCAAACCAAATTCATTAACAAGACAAACAATAAAACATATATAGAGTCAAATCATAATTACAATTATCAAAAGATGTTGAACACATAAAACCCTCATGTGAGTTAGTTCTTTATTTTATAATTATTTTGACTAAAATAACTATTATGTTGGAAAGTTAATAGAAAAAGTTAACCTGTGTTAGTTAGGTATACTCAAATGGATTCATTTTAGGGGTGTTAATCAGGTTAATAATCGGGTTTCGGTTAATCGGTTTGAGTTATTTAGGTTTCTCAACGTTGAAAGTCTACCCGAAACCCGACCGAATAACAATCGATTTAATCTGTTTCGGGTTGTTCGGGTAACGGGTTGTTCAGGTTGGGTTTCGGGTATTAATAAATAGACTTAATTTAGTAGATTTTAGTGAGTTTTCATTTGAAACCTTATAAAACTAGTGGATTTAAATTAGTTAAACTTATAATTTATAAAATGTGCTTAAATATATATATTTATATACAAACAATTGATTAATTCGGGTAACATATATTTTACTTAATTATAATATGGGTTGATCGGGTTCGGATTCGGGATTTGTGTTTTTTTGTTTTTTGAGGTTTGAAAGTGTATCCGAAACCCAACCCGAATAAGAATCAGCTTTCGGGTTATTCGGGTAACAAGTTATTCGGGTCTGGTTCTTCGGGTACGAGTGAGTTCGAGTCAGGCGGGTTAATCGGGTACGGATAAAATTAACAGGCCTAATTCAAATGTCAGTTTTAGTGAAACTCATAAATGCAAATGACAACATATTAAATTTTTGGATTCAAATAACAATTTTTATGAAACCTCAGGGACGTAAAGCACATTTAACTCTTATAATTTATAAGAATACATGATCTTAGATAATGTTTTCTTTTTTCTTTTTAACAAAATGCACGTACCAAATAGAAATGTGAATATCAATTTAATTTTTTTTACCAATGATCCTTGTATAGTTAATTGTGCTTTCAAGGTGTTTGATGAAATGTCTAGGTAATTAATTTCTTCTGCATTTTCATTTCTTTTAAATTCCTTTGTTGAGGGGAGTTTCAAAATGGTTGTAGGTGAAGATTGATGCTACTGAAATATAGCTATAGAGAAATACTCAAAGTAAACTGTACGTGTCTATTTGTTGATGGAAGGTTTAGATAGGATTCAATGAAAAGTTATTCAACTAAATATTATTTATAACATTAATAGAACTCAAATGAGGATGTTAGAGGCTTAGAATGCATACAATTCCAAAAGCTAATGATATAGTTCAGATCAAACTTCATTTCTTTCAGTACCAAGAAGGGATGCATTTATAATTTATTTACTCTGTGAAGAATAAACATACATGTTGTTGGTAACTTAAATATGTAAGTTTTATACTTGCAACTACTAGTTTAGAAGAGTTGAACTTTGTATTAACAGTATTAAAAATGGGAAGGAGGTGGTTCAGGTTCATTGAAAACAATGCCAATCTAAGTTCGTCATACACCAAAGGTTTAAGGATAATGTTTTATAATATGAGAGATTTATGTTGTATAATCTCAAGTGCTATATGCAAAAGATCATGACAAGTGAAGGTATGTAAGGGTTTTATGTTTAAATTATTATTTATTTTTAGTTGTAGCTGCTTGACTGTATTATCATGTAGATAAGATTTAACTGTACAATGTGGTTTATTTCTTGAACCAAATTTGAAATGTGTCTCCTAATTATGTTGTTTGCAATTTTTCAAATTCTGTAAACGATGTGATGCAAACTTTTTTTGGTTGTTATATTGTGTTTATTGGCTCTTTTTAACTGAATCAAGTTGTTATGACGCACTTAAGTTTAATAAATTATGTTATAAGAGCATTATAAGGCACACTATATGTTTCTCATGACGCTTCTCATGATGCCAGATTTGAAAAGACTAGAAAAGACATACCAGAGCATTTTATGGCTTGAAGTTTTGTAAGATATTTATTTACCATAATTGTTTTTATATTATTCAAGTAAATATCAAATAATTAAGTTTTAAATCATGTTATTTTTTCATTTTGCAGTTAAGTGATCCTCCTATTGAAGATGCATCAAATCAGTTGGTTGACTGATTATCTTAGTTTTAGTTTTGTTTCATCAAAGATCATGTTTTCTAAATAGTTAGCTATTAACTTCTTAAAATTTCCTTATTTTATTTCAGTTCTTGATCAAGAAAAGATTATAATATGTTACGATTTAATTAAGCACACAACCATGTGATCCTTTTAATCATGATTTTGCAAGACTTTTATGTTGACGATGATAATCCGGTGAAGTTGTTGATCCTTAAGCTTTGATGATGACTAAGAGAGGTAAGTTTCTGGTTTATAATTTTGAATATTATATTTTAATGGTGGCTCGATTGGGTCATAAGGCACCATGCCATTGATGGAATACAAATATGTTGCATTTAGCATAATGATACGTCAAAAATGGGAGCTGGATAATAATAAGATAATTTGTTTTAGCATTTTTCTTATATATTACTAATAAACACAATAAGTATCATTGGTTCTTTACATTTTTATGTTTTTTATTACTAGAGAATTAAAAGGTTTCACGATATGGAAACAAAAATGTATGTGGCGGATATGTTCAAATGAGCCAACAGTCTCTAATAGGTACTGTATAAAGGAGGTTTCAAATGGAGTGTGTTTTTACATTAAGAAGAAATTCATGTTTTTGTTGCTACCTTCAAACTTTTTTACACACAACTTTGTTTGATTTTTCTATACTTTGTATTTTAACTTTGTGTCATTCCAACTATTGTTAACATTTGGGTTATTGGGACTTCCAATCATGGTTGTCAATTGTTTTAATTTTGTGTGAACTAATAGTTGTTACAGTACCTTTTGTATCCGTATTTTAATGTTCTACATTGTTGTAGAGTTTCTCGCTTTTTCTTATCTGTGTTTTAAACTTTGGTTTCATTGTAGAGTTTCACGCGCAACGCGCGTAGGAACCCTCCTAGTTTATAAGAATACATGATCTTAGATAATGTTTTTTTTTTCTTTTTAACAAAATGCAAGTACCGAATAGAAATGTGAATATCAATTTAATTTTTTTTACCAATGATCCTTAGTCCAGTTGATTAGGATGAGGTACCCATGACGTACATATAAATAAAAGGAGGTCATGTGTTCAAGTATCACCCTGAGCAAAAAAATGCTTAGAGTTGAACCAATAAGTTTTTTCAGTAATAAGTTTCATACTGAGGAGCTTAGGGGTGCGATCCCGACTGGAAAACGAATAGCTGACCTCGATTAAAATAACATATATCTTTTGAAATAACGTCGTGCATTTATCGTTAAAAAATCAATTTAAATTTTTGTTAGGTTCAAACTTTGAGTAACTTGAGATCACGGTTGTCATTATGATAATAATAACAACACTTATGTTTTTTATTATAAACACCAAAATATTTTCCTAGTAAAATTATAAGTCTTAAGTTTATATATTATAATTTATGATATACATGATCTTAAATAGTGGTTTTTTATACCGAACAGAAATTTGAATATCAAATTAAATATTCAAATATATAAACAGATTTTCACGATTATGCATTTTTAGAAAGGTATGTAAAATGAAATTTAGTGTTAATGATCCAGTAAAAGATTAATTCGGAGCTAATATACAACATAAATAACTAACTTTTTTACTTCTTCTAAATTAAACTAGAAGGGTTCCTATATCCAGCAAATGTTCCTAATACTTTTGTTGTTCTTGTAGTAGTTTTATAAAAATCTATAATGTTTTCTAACCTAAAATTTAAAATACCAAATAAATGGGTTATGTATGACTACTTATAAATATACGTATTAACTTATTATAACTCATAAAATAAAGATCTGTTCAGCAAAAAAGTTTACACCAAAATATTTTTTTATAAATACAAGTTAGAATTGCAGTCTCAAAACGTTTTTAAGCGTGATAAATGAAAAGATATACTTGAAATCTTAAACCAAATTAAGTTTTTTGCTTTACTGGTAGATAATGTAAAATTGTGCAAGTGAAAATGAGTGTAAGGTTATTATGTAATTAATTGTAAAGGATAATATATAAATAATGTTATTAGTACTATTTTACCGTCAAAAGTAATTGTATTTTATTCATTAAATAAAGCAACTGTTCTTAATTTTATGTTATCTTAAAATACATCTCTCATATTCTTTATATATAGCATAGATAATACTTTTTTATATATTTATTATTTTTTTGTCACACCCTCAAATTTCACGTGCAAGGTTTTACCACGAGGCATGTGATATAACAGGATCACAGTCATTAGTTACTTAGAACGACAATATATGCCACCATTAAAATAAAAGCAACCAGAAAATATAAACTTTAAAACTGTGCGAAAGCGTTTTGTAAATATGACAAACCCAAAGTATATAAAATGCAACATTGGCAAAACACGTGCCAAACCAATAGTTTAAACACTTATAAATAAAAACCAAGTGTTATGTCTTTAAATAAAGTCTTAGAATGTATGTTGGACCCGTGATATACTCCTAATGGCAACCTGAGTTAACGAATTGAGAATACATACTAAAAGTATCAACACAATGGTTGGTGAGTTCAAAAGTTTGCGTTTAATATAAACAATAATAATTGTAAAACATAATAAGTACATTGAAATAAATAGATAATCTATATTCACAAGTAATAACCATAATATTGCGTTTGTTGCCTCCTGTCACGATTTACAAGGTCGTGACGATATTTGTGTTTAGGAAAATATTGCACCCGTTTGACATCGAGTCGCACAGGTCTAGCTTGTCAAACCCAGTAGTACTATCCAAGATTTCGTGCTAGTTACTATTATAAACGATCCGAAAGTGTAAGGACTTTCAAGGTATAGTGCACTATGTTAAACTATACACAACTTATAATAATAAAACTTTTGTAATAAGTATGCTATCTCCCCAAAAGAGAGTTTATAAAATAGTGTGGGGCATGAAGTCACCTGATGGCAAAAACAATGATAAAAGATAACTGACAATGGATGGAAAGACAACCCTTCAAAGGTTACCTAGAACACGTACATAAAGCTAACAACCCTAGGTTCTCAATAAACATATTGACCCACGGTTTAGGAAAACAAAACACATTTAACCTAGTTGACCCGTTTACGACATATTTATTGAAATATCGTTTAATCAAGCATACCAACTTATCATACATGAACATCATACAAGTTATCCACGTGTATCACACTATCAACCCAAGCTCTAACAAGGTCATCATAATACATTAGATTATCATACAACTTATGCAAATCTCAAACAACCAACATGCTCAACACAATTATAAATACATTACAACTAATAAATCATATATGGAGTCTAATCATGTACTACATGCCATGTGAAGCCACTCACGACTTCACATCCTAAACTCTACCAATCCTACTAAGTAGGGGTCTCAAATTCGTACGTGTTTATGACAATCATAATCACATTCATCAACAAGATTCATTTCAAATCCAACATAATTCTCTAATCATTAATCATATTTCATCATAATGTATAATCACCAAAAAACTAAATTCCTTACATGATTAATCAAGCATCCATACCATCCAATTAACACATTCTATCACATTAAACATCTTCAACAACCATTCTAACATGATCCTAACATCATAATCATGCCCAAATCATTATATCCAATGTTTGTTCAAAAATAAAGTTTCCCTTTTGGAAAAGTAATACCCAAAAACAATCTAACATCCATTTATTCGCAAATCCATCAACGTTATACCTAACCAAGTTCATAGCATACCTTCTAACATGATAATCATCAAAATTTCTAATCATCATGCATATAAGTTTACACTTATAGTAAGTTATGATCAACACAACAATTTCATGAATTTTCTTGCACAATCCAAGTAGACTAACATCCAAGCAATATATCTAACATCGTACAATCATCAAATCATGAATTCCAAGAACAAAAAGTTTCCTCTTAAGGCAATGTGTGAAATTTATGATCAAATCATGGTTTTCTTGCATAATCAATATAATCAGACATTCATACAACCTAACTAACACCATATTAACATCTAACATCATCAATTTCATATTTCCATCACTAATTTCGATATAGGGTTAATCATGAATCAAAACTATGAAAAAACATGATAAAATCTACCTTTAAGCGTGTAGAAATCAATAATTGAACTTGCTAACACCTTGTAATCCCTTGGTACTAATCAAAACCGAATTGTTCTTAATGATCAAGCTTGAAATTGCAAAGGATGGGGGTTGGGGATGGTGTTTGCAGCCAAAAATGGGTGGGGGGCTAGGGTTGGGTTTTTGTAAAACTTTACTTATTTAGATTTTACCCTTAAACCATTCTTTAATTATGTTTTATAAAAGTTAACCTTTGTACTTTTTTTAGTTAATTTTAACTACAAGTTACAAATATTATTAGTCAATAATCATAATCATAAACATTTACAATAAGTCACACAACACATGAAATATATATTACATCTAGTCACGTTATCACGTAAAATTCACAAATAATATTTAAAATCTATAAATTCATAAATCACATAATTACAACTAATAATCAACATTATTAATTAGATTATAATCTGATTATCATAGATAATTGTTATTAAGTCACCAAAATTCAAGAACAACTAGTGTGTGCTTATGACACATGTATGCATGACCTAACGGAACTAACGGAGTTTAATAACGGAAAATTACTGGATGTCATATTTTTTTACTCTTTAATATATTCAAAACCACTAACAAAAATTTCATATATTTTAAAAACTTCACTCACAAAATTTTTAGAAACCTACTATGAATATGTTAAGATCCAGTCCAATCTACAATAATAAACACACATTCTGCTATTTGAAGGGACTATATGAAAGACTAAAAATCAATTAGTTATACTCATATAGCAAATTGAATTAGGGTTAATATTTAGTATTAAATGTCTTTTGTGTAAAAAGGTTGATTCTAGTCTCTAATTATCTGACATAAATTATACCAATTTAAGAAAAGATATTAAATACTAAAAGTCAGTTTTAAAGATCTTGTATATAACATAACTAGAATTAATATTTAGTCTCTAACGAGCAACACACATTATATTGTTGTTTAGTTAATTTCTTATGAAACAGGTTTTTTATGGTCAATTATGAATAGTTAGGATTATTGTTGTACATAACAAGTTAATTGGGTTAGCCTTGAATAATTTGGATAATTTATGGTCAACTAAGGTCACGTTATGATGAGATAATGATAACCAAATACAGCTAATTAATTTGGATTATTTATGGTGAATAATTCATTTTTCATCAAATATAGTAATTGTTATTTGGTTACGGTTAATTACAGCATTATTGATTGATTTCGACAGTTAGGGTTAAGGTCAGTGATGGTGCAGTGACTCAAGTTAAGGTCAATTATAATAAACTAGTGTCAAAAATTGGTGAACTAGAGTTAGAGCTAGCCGATTATGATCAAATTGGGCTAAAGATGGCCACATAGTTTTTAGTTGTCCTAAAGAGTTTCATTATTGATCAGTTATTGGTCAATTACGGTTACTTAATCATGCCTATTATTATTCAATTACTGTTAATTAGGGTCATTATTGGTCTTTACAATTAGTTTGGGTTATCGTAAGTGGTTAATTAGAATAAGTCATGATCAATTACGATTAGTTAAGGGTCATTATTCTTGAATGCGGATAAATAACGGTCAATTATAGTTATTAATGGTTAATTAAAGTCACGTAAGGTCAAGTGGTTCGATAATAACGGTCCCTTCCTCTTTAATTCTCTTTGTTTATATGTTTGTTGTTTTTTTTCACATGATTGGTGTTATGTTGTGTGTTTCTCATTACCCTTTATTTATCTTTTTGAAATGGTTTACTTTAGTAACATGTCTTTCTCTTATGGATCAGGTGCTTTATAGAACAACGATGCATGGATTGTCTTTTAAAATGTAATTAAGAGTCTCTTCTTACGTAATTAGATGTATTGATTGCACCGCTTTTATGAACACATACATGTCCTCCATTCCTAATTCAAGTTATGCTTGTAGAAGTTTGTACAATACATGCTAATCCTTCATGAACCTAAAAAGGGTTGTTCTCCAAAGGCTTAACATGTAATTCTGAATTCTTAGATGAATGATGTTGTATGCATTTGTTGTGGCATTTTTTAACTTATTTGTTTGAGCAACTATCTAATTGCATAAAAGCTGGGTAAAAGATGTGGGGAGTCTAACGAGAATCTCTCAACAAGGTGTATATGGTTTATTCTTTCATGTATTTGTGTTATTCTTAAACATAGTTAGTAAAATATTAATTTTATCACTAGATTTGGACTTTGGAGTTGTTCTTTGTAAATACAACATCAGTTGCATACTATATATGCAGGACAGTTTAAGGGCTTTAACACAATTACAACACAACGACACAAAAAGAGGAGATTAACTAAATTTTAATCAAACAGTGAACTGGGTTAACCAAAGTGATACGAAGAGCACAAGTAAAGTAAGAGACAGAACAAGAGAGTATGGTTTTCAAGAATGCAGTATATTGCTTTCTCTATGTTCTATTACAAGTGTTTCAAAGCATAAGATAAAAGATACAAGAACATGAGATACTTATACTACATCCTACAGCTGGCTATACTTTGAAAGCCAGCTGGATACAATTGACTAGACACACAAACAAAATCAATTGTAGAGTCAAAAGGCAGATTGCCTTTTGACTTGTGACTATGACATGCCATAGCTCACATCCTTATCTATTACAAAAAAGGATAAAGTACATAAAGTAGAAAGTATACAGACTCAAGACCTCAATGTACAGTTACCAAAAGCATGGACCTTTTCACCAACTCATGTAAGTTGGTGACTTGCAGAGGTACAACGAAAAGGTGTCCAGCTTTACAGAAAAGTACATCAGAAAAAGCATGTCTTAAAAGTCTTCGGAAGAAATCTGTCTTCATAACTTGAAGCTTCGGAAGACTTTGTCTCTGAGGCTTCGGAAGACTTCATCTTTGGCTTCGGAGATATTGGTCTTGGCTTCGGAAGTTTTTACACTTAGAGTATTTTCTAATGCATTGTGTAAAACTTCCGAAGCATTCTTCACTTCAGTACTTAGTGCATGTTGCTGAGACACTTTGGATGTTTTGGGTTGCATCAGACTTAAAGAATCCTTACAAACTCCCCCTAGGCTAATGCTACCAAAACACTTAGAAGATCTTCAGATGTTGGTAGTCTTTAGTACAATCAAGACCATTCCTTTCTTCATTAGATGGTCAGGATCATCAAGATTCTCATAGTATCTTCTCATCTCAAAGAGATCATGCAGAGGTAAGTTGATTATGTCTTGCCAGGAGTAGACATTCTCAACACCTTGATCTCTGATAACATGCCATCTTTCTGGATTGGTAGAATAAGTCCAGGACAAGATGGGTGTCTCAGTTGTTAGAGGAGCCACTTGCATAGGAGTTGATTGGGCTGCCTCATCATGCACTTCCTCAGGTTGATCTGATTCAGCCTGAGGTGTAGAGGTAGATGACTTTGGCTTCTTCTTCTTAGTCTTTGGTTTAGAAGCCATTTTCTTCTTCCTCTTAGATGTCTTTAACTGAGAAGACTGGTCTGCAGCACCATGTTGATCATCGGTGTCTTTCTCAGTTGGCTGTTCCTCCCTCACAGGTTCAGAAGGAGAGGGAGTTTGACCCTGTCTTGGATCAGAAGATGAAGTTTGCTGAGGCTTAGCTGGAGGTTCTGGTTGAGGTGTCTCAGGTTGTTCAAACTTGACCTCCACTTCAGGTGGGACTTGACTTGGAAGAGAGTGCAAGTCAATCAGTTCTCCACTTTTAATCTTCTGCTTGATCACCCTTATATGCTCATCCATTGTAGATAGAGACATGGGGCCAAGTCTCCTTCCGGAGAATCCATATAGCTTCAAGAAGCTCATCATTCTTTGTCTGTCAGCAGACTTCTTTGCATTCTTTTGAATGATCGCTCTTGACTTTGTAGCTTCTTCCCTTAGCTTCCTTTTGGTTGTTTTTCTTTATTTGACTAGCTCAAGCTCAAGTTGCTTTAGGTACTCGAACTCAATGAAGTCATAGGACAGGGGAAGAAGTGCATTTGCCTGATAGAAGCCTGTGGCACTCAGGTAGTTGATCATCTTGATCCTATCTTCTTCTTTATCTACCTGAGGTTCTTGTGGAGCCACATCTTCCTGTGCAGGACTTTCTTGAACTGGAGAGAGAGTGGGAGCATGCTTGTAAAGCCTTTTCTGTCTCTTCTCCTCTTTGAATTGGAGAAGTAACCTTGCATCCTCTTTCTCCTTCATCTCTCTTGACACTTCCATGTCAGCCAGTTCATTTAACTCTTCTAAGGGGAGGGAGATGATTTCATTAATATCATAGTTCCTGGTTTGTAAATAGGTAATCCTGACTGCCCT
This sequence comes from Flaveria trinervia, assembly GCA_025506515.1. NCBI lineage: Eukaryota > Viridiplantae > Streptophyta > Magnoliopsida > Asterales > Asteraceae > Flaveria > Flaveria trinervia. The sequence continues at coordinate 41,549,896 of CM046451.1, forward strand.
TAACTTATCATCTTGAGTATTTGGTCTGGGGGCAGCCCTGATTGCAGCTTGCATGAAGGTAGATGACCCAGAAGAACTTTCTCCCCTTAGCCTCATTTTCCTCTCTCTCTCTCTCTTCCTCCTCAATTTCCTCAGGAGTCATTTTCCTTTTCCCTTTGTCACCAACAGACCTTTGTGACTCAGGGTGGATTGAGGCTTGGCCTTCTTTGCTTGGTGTAGCTTCCATGCTCTGGCCAGAGAGAGGCTGAGAAACACCTTCACCAGCAGGTGTTTCAGATGGAGTTTGGACCTCTGCAGCAGTTGTTGATGATGAGACAGGGGTCTCAGGTTCTGCCACTGGGCCTTCAGTCAAGGTTTCCCCTATGAACTAATCTTAGGGTCCACCTCAACATCCAGTTGACCGATGACATTGCCTGATTGCCTATGTCTCATTCTTAGAGAAAACTCTGCAAGGATCCTTTCTTGGATTCTTTGAGCCAGCCTGTCAGCTTGTCTTGAATTGCTTGGATTGACAAGTGGCATGTTGACTAAATCTAGTCTTTCATAGAAGCTCAGGCTTTGGAACTGAAAAACTTCTTGTTGGCCTTGAACTCTGTGAAGTATAAGGGCTCTTCTATCCTCATCATACCTCCACCTTATGATGTAGTTGCCAGTTCCTTGTGGTGGAGATGAGACAGCCCTTGGTATACCTTCCTCAAAGAGACTCCTGATGATTGAGTCTATAGAGTCCATATTAATGTGAACTTGAGGAAGTTGCTGAGAATGCACAATAGCAAGTGAGGATGGTGAGTCCTCTATGTTCATTCTCTTTGAAGAACTCCCAGGTTCTGTGGTTGTAACAACTTTCTCCCCCTTTTTGGTAGCAGCACCCACTTGCATAGGTGAGCTGGAGGATAAGTCAATTACTTCCACAGGTTCTTGTGTTCCTGTTGAGTTGTCCTTAAAGGTCTCTCAGCTAGTTGTTCCTGCAGATATGAAATTGAAGTTGCTGATCATTGACCTGGTTTTGTAAGGTAGTCACCTGAGATTCCAAGTGACTAACCTTAGAGACTAAATAGGTGCATGTTTTTGACAATTTCTACACCTTTAGTCTCAAATTCCCCTCATCTTCATCAGAAGAATCAGTGGGGGATGAGATGATTGGACCAAAGTCCTCTCGCTCACCACCAGCTTGAGTTTCTTGGCTGCTGGTTTTCCTCTGCTCACTGGCAGCCTCAGTTGAGATGCCAGGGAGCTGAGTTGCCATGGTGGAGGTCTTAATGATGTAATCACTTTCAAAAGTGAGAGCCTCTTCCATATGGACATCCTGAACAAGTTCAGAAGTGTCTACCTCAGTAATAGGTGACTGATATGGGATAGACTGAGGAGAGTCAGAGGTACTCATCTCTCTTTGAGTAGGTGATGGGAAGAGAGACTCATGGTACTCACTGAATCCTAAGTCTTCATCAGTATAGAAGGATAGGTTGGGAATTGGTTGGTTGAGATCCAAAGGCTGGGGATGGTAGCTGTCCCCGGAAGGTTGTTCACTTGAGTGTTGAGACTCAGAGTGAAGGCTTAAGGTTATTGGGCTAGTGAGCTCATCAGGCTGAGCATGAGGAACCTCAGCACTGATTCTTGGAAAAATGGGAGTGGTCTGCTCCTCAGGAGAAGTGGGAGCTCCAGTATCCACTTCTTCCTGTATGAGTGAGTATATGGGTGCCTCCTCAGACTGAATAATCTGAGCAGGGGTTCGTTTGTATTTTCTTTGGTAGGTGATGGATATTTGGAGCTGTGTAGGTGGTTGGAAAGCAGCAGGTGTGGGTTCAACACTAGCTTGTGCTGCTAGGTTGTCACCTTGAGCAATGAGCTCTAACATTTTTGGGACTAGGGCTGTTTCTACCCCTGAGAAGCCTATAGTGGCTTCTTCATTATTTTAAAGATGCCGGGCTTCATCTGTCCCAATTTAAGAATATTACTTGTTTCCCTCAACTGTGAGCCCAGTTCACAGTTGAGAATGTGTTGAACATATCTAGGAAACATGTAATACTCTAAGGAGTCTAAGTTTGCAAGTAAATTAGTATAAACAAATTGTGAATACCTGAACTTGACCCCCTGAACCATTCCATGAACTATAAAGGAGAGATCCTCAGGAATCTGGTCCCATCCACCATGCTTGTTTGATAAGCTGTGGATAACCACGTGGAGCAGGTATTTCCACTGGGATGAGACCTTCCCTTTCCTGAAGGTCTTTACAGAGAAATCTCCTTCGTAGCCCATCTGCTCAAAAGAATGATTTACAACTTCCTTTGGGAAGAACACCTCACCTTCTTCATCATCCACGAAGTTAGATCTTGAAAAGTTCGATGGGAAGAATGATTTCGGGTTATGGCGTGTCAAGATGTGAGCGTTGCTTGTACACCAGGGATTGGTGGGAGCGCTTGCAGGGCAGGCAAAGTTGCCAGCGGATTTGAAAGAGAAAGAGAAGCGTGAGATCATGGAGAAGGAGCACCGTGTAATAATTTTGTCCTTGGGAGATCGGTTCTTCGAGAAGTGTCGAAGGAAGACTCGGTTGCCGGAATCTGGACGAAACTTGAAAGCTTGTACATGACGAAGTCGTTGGAAAATCGACTGTACCTAAAGAAACGTTTGTATACGTTCCACATGGTGGCAAACAAGACTTTGGAGGATCACACAGATGAGTTTAACAACTTATCTTGGATCTTGAAAACATTGACACGAAATTGGGAGATGAAGACCAAGCTATCATCTTCTTGACTTCATTGCCAAAGTCATATGAACACTTTGTTGATACATTGATGTATGGTCGAGAGACGTTATCAATGGATGAGATTCTTGCAACCATGAACTCCAAGGAATTGAAGAAAAGGAGTGATGTGCAAGAAGATTCAAGTGATGGCCTGGTTGTGCGTGGGAGATCAGAACAAAGGTCGTCTAAGGGAAAGATCCAAGTTAGATCAAGATCAAGAACCAAACGAAGGTGCTATGTGTGCAATTCGGAAAAACACCTCAAGAAAGACTGTCCGGAGAGGAGGATGAAGGGAGCTGAGTCAAGTTTAGGAAAAGGGCAAAATAGTCATGTATCAGAAGGATCGTTGGATGGCTATGATAGCTCTGATGTTCTAAATGTGTCTTGTGATGAAGACATGAGTGAATGGATACTTGACTCAGGGTGTTCTTTTCATATGACTCCTGTCAAAGAGTTCTTTAAAGAGTTGAAGATGGAAGATCTTGGTGAAGTAAAGCTTGGGGATGATCGGCCTTGTAGAATTCTAGGGTCAGGTACTATCACTTTTAAGTTACATAATGGCACCGAGGTTGATATTAGTGATATCAGGTATATTCCTAGTTTGAAAAGGAGTTTGTTATCACTAGAGACTTTTGAGAAGTCAGGCTATTATGTTGGGTTAAAGGATGGTAAGGCTAGAATTGTTAAGGGTTCCTTAGTATTGTTAACTAGTACTAGGAGAAGTAACAATACATACAGATTAGAAGGATCTACAGTGTATGGAAGTGCATGTGTGGCACTTACTAAGAATGATAGCTCTCTGGTGTGGCATAAGAGATTTAGTCATCTTAGTGAACAGGGTCTCATTGAATTAAGTAAACAAGGCATCATTAGTGAGTTCAAGGTGAATGATGTAGGGTTCTGTGAGACATGTGTTTTGGGTAAAAGTAAGAGGGTTCAATTCAAGACTAGTAAACACATTTCTACTAATGTGTTAGACTATGTTCATTCTGACTTGTGGGGGCCTGCCAGAACTAGTACTATAGGTGGAGCTAGTTATTTCTTGTCTATCATAGATGATTACTCATGAGGAGTTTGGGTGTATGTTCTTAAGCATAAGAATGAAGCTTTTAAGAAGTTTGTAGAGTGGAAAACTCTAGAGAAACTCAATGTGAGAGGAAGGTCAAGAAATTGAGGACTGATAATGGGCTCGAATTCTGTAATATTGAGTTCAATGAGTTTTGTAGAACTCAGGGGATAGCCAGACATCTTACTGTACCCGGTACTCCTCAACAAAATGGGTTGGCTGAAAGGATGAACAGAACATTGTTGGAAAGGCTAAGATGCATGAGGATTAATGTTGGGTTTCCAAAAGGTTTTTGGGGTGAATTGGTTACATCTGCAGCATATCTGATTAACAGATCTCCATCTAGAGCTTTGGGTATGAAGACTCCTATGGAGATGTGGACAGGTGTTAAACCTGATTGTAGCCATTTAAGGGTGGTTGGGTCAGTGGTCTACTTTCATGTTAGTCAGGATAAACTTGATGCAAGGGCTCAAAAGGTGTTCTTTTGGGGTACCCTGAGGGTGTCAAGGGGTATCGAATAGGGAGGTTGGAAGGAGAAGGACCTCGGATAATAGTAAGCAGGGATGTAGAGTTCCAAGAAGGCATGGTATATAAGGATGTGGTAGGTGTTAACATCCGATCTCAGTATCCAGAGAAAGTTGAGATTGAGGTGGAGTATGAGGATGATTCAGACAAGACTGTTGGGTCAAGCAGGGGAATGAATGTGAAGTGAATCCTGAGCCCCATACTACTGATAGTATTACCAAAGATAGACCTAGAAGAAAGGTTGTAGCCCCTCTTAGATACAGGCAGGGGCATGATGTGTCAGCTGTTGCCTTCACAGATACTGAGGAGGAGAGTATCGATGAACCTTTGAGTTTTGATGAGGCTATGTCATCAAATGAAAGTGAAAGGTGGCATGATGCTATGATTGAGGAGATGAATTCCTTGGAGAAAAATGAAACATGGGAATTGGTTGATAAGCCGGTAGAGAAAAAGCTGGTAGCTTGTAAGTGGTTGTATAAAGTCAAGGATGGTGTTTCTGGTGCAGAGGGTCCTAGATTCAAAGCTCGGCTAGTAGCTAAAGGACTTACTCAACGGGAAGGTATTGACTATAATGAGATCTTTTCACCAGTAGTAAAGCATGCTTCTATTCGTATAATTCTGTCTATTACAGCTGCTCTTGATCTAGAGTTCGAACAACTAGATGTTAAGACAACATTTTTACATGGGTTCTTGGATGAAAAGATTTATATGAAGCAACCTATGGGTTTTGAGGTTAAAGGTAAGGAGGATAAAGTGTGTTTGTTAAAGAGGTCATTGTATGGTCTAAAGCAGTCACCAAGACAGTGGTAAAAGCGGTTTGATGAGTTTGTAGTAACTCATGGTTTTACTAGGAGTGACTATGATAGTTGTATTTATCATAGGAGATGTTCTAGTGGGGATTATTTGTATTTGTTGTTGTATGTAGATGATATGCTAGTTGCATGTAAGGTACAAGATGAGATTGAAGCTACAAAGAAGTTACTCATGATGGAGTTTGAAATGAAGGAACTTGGTAATGCTCGGAAGATTTTGGGAATGGAGATTGTAACATCCACAAGTTTTCGAGTTAAAACCCAAAACCTGAATTCAATTTGAATTTTCATTATTAAATTATTTTGGTTTTAATGGATTAAATACAACCTTTTTTGTGAATTATTTTTTTAATTATTTAAAACAAGTCGTAATAATTTACTTCGAAATAAATTTTTATAAAGTTATAAAGATTTACCATTCATTCTACAAATAAATGGAAAAGTCTTACTAAAAGTTATCAAGTTATAAAATGAAATTTTAATAAAATTATAAAGTTTCTTTAATAGTTATAGATTCTTATTATTGAAATTAAATAATTAAACTATAAAGTTTATAAGTTTATAAAATTTAACAAATAATTAATTTGGTTTATTATTCAAATGAGTTTTATAAAGTCTAGGGTTGGATGGGTAATTCTGAAAACTTGATTTAAAAGCTTTTACATAAAATAATAACAATATGAAACTTGAGGGGTTGAAAGTGTAAATTGCTAAACCAACCCCCTCCCTCTTTTGACCCCGTGTTTCCAGCCGATTCCCGGCCATCCTTCGGCCGGATTCCGGTGACTCCTAAACTCGTCGAAAACCGTTGAATATTGATCCGTAACTGCTCCCTAACCCTGCTAGAATGAGACTCGAACATGTGTGCATCAATTAACCACATTTAAACACCCGTTTCTTGTCTAATCGAACACTTAACCGAAACATCTTCAACTTCTTAGCCGTTCGAGCTATAAACCCCATTAATAATCCAATTAATCGAACCAAAACGATCTTTTATCTATCTCTAAATGATTATCACATTCAATTTCGCCTGATAACCACAATTTCATCTCAATTGATCATCATCTTCATCGCGACCTACAACTTGGTCAAGCTTCATCTTCTGAGCATTTTAAATCCAAATTGAGTGAGGGCTATTACTCAGCATCACCATCCGAAGCTTCATACAATTTTAATTGGGTTATCAACCTCGTTTGCACCTTGAAGCACATCCCCGCAGTCGCGAATCGTTCTTGAACCTGAGATCATCAATTCGAACTTAATAACGTAGTACCACACATCTTTGTGCTCGGTTTCATATGGGCAATCAAAGCCCTATGATTGATTTCATTAACAATATCAATTCGATGTTCAATTAGAATCAATCGATTCTAGGGTTCTTATGAAATTGGGGGCTTTTGTATTTAATGTTTTTAACTTTAAAACTGAGTTTTTTTACAGACATGGGGCTTAGAGCCCAGCGGTAACTTACACGAACTCCACACATAGGGTCCCGGGTTCGAACCCGGGCACCCGCAGGTTATTTTAAATTATTTTTTAATCATTTAAATTATTTAAATCTTAATATATTACTTAATCAAAATAAAATTGTTATTGTTAATTAAATTTATTCCAGAAGTTACTAATTTAATTTCTGAAATTTTTTTAAACAATTTAATATTCTAATTTTATAGTTTAAAATTATTAAAACTATGGCAATAGTAATTAAAAGTTTGTCTTTTATTACCTTGTAATGGTCTTCTTTAACTCAAATAAGTTCTATTATACCTATTTAAATAATTGACTATTTAATTATTATTAACTTAATTTTTAAGGTTTAAAAGCAACTTATGATGTTAAACTTAATTATTTTTAGAATAACAAAGTTTATAAAATATTATTACTTCTTTTATGTGATTTAAATGCTAAAAATCTTTTATGGTTCAAATTTTGGTTATTTCAAACATTATAAATTTACATGTAAATAACTAATTATTCAAATAGTTATTGTACACTTATTTAAATATTAATTCTTTTAACCATGTTGTATATAAATAATTAATAAAGTTATTCCTTAAAATTTTGTATAAATTCTTAAAACTTATGACATAATATAATGTGCTAATATATTTATTTTTATTTTTAAGGTTTTTGTATTATAAAACCTTTATAATAAATCATATTAAAAGCTCAAAACTTTATAAAATGATTTTAAATAATTTCAACGTCATTTAAATATGCAATATCTTTATCAAGTTTTAAATAGTTAACTATTAAATTAATTATTTCTTTACACATATTATACTTAATTTCTATTAAATCAATAACTTAAATTGTTGAGATATTTTTTTAACTGATTTATATTGTCTTTATTAAACCAAAACATAAACAAGTCATTATTTTACTTAATTATTTAAACCCCCAAATTCCAATTGAAACCCTAGTTCATGTCTTATTGTTTATCCTATTATTGAATTTAATCTTGGAACATATACATTTAGGCATCTTGTAAGAGAGATCATTGGAGCCTCATTTGTTTTTCTTATCATCATCTTATATATATAATGTGAGCTTTCCTTGCCCCTTTTTACTTTATTTTACACTATTTTGGGGTGAAATATGATACTTATACAACATACACTTATAAACGTTTGAGACTTGTAAAGCACTTGCAATTCATCTTTATATTTTGTCATGGTTATTTGTGTGTTGTAAGTTATTATATGAGATACATAGTTTGTTTACAATCATTAACTATTGCTAGCCTGGCGACGTCTTAGATCTTTGGGCCTGACAAGCCTATTTGGTGCTAAAGTCGATGTATTGCCGACTCCTGATGACGTATGCTTGTTCATCATGGAACCAAATACACTTAGCCAATCTTATATACTTGTAATCAAGTCGAGGTTTGGTTGTAACGATATGTGTTCTATAACCTTACTAACTTATAACCTATGACATGAATTGCTACTTGTAACCTTGTTATATTATGTATGAAAACCTTGGAAACTCACCAACTATTTCTAGTTGACTCTTTTATTTTCATCATGTTTCAGGTTTGATGCTTGAAGACCTTCTTGTGCTCATATAGGACTTGGATCTAGACTAATTGAAAGACTTATGTTTTTGGTTGTATTTTGATTGTTATCTTCTTATTTTATTTGTCTTGTAATGTTTATTGAATAATGATATTTAATAATATTTCAACTTAATTAGTTCCATGTGCTATGAGCAATCGTCTCCCATTCGTCCGCCCCAATGATTCCGTCGTCGGTCGGGGTGTGACAGAGATTACCAGAGATAGGAGTTCTAGGCAGCTGAAGTTGTCACAAACTTCTTATGCAAATAAAGTTTTGAAGCTTTATGGTATGCATGAGTGTAAGGGTGTTAAAACTCCTATTGGGGCTCATTTCAAGTTGTCCGTAGAAGATAGTCCTTGTACTGAAGATGAGTCATATATGGAGAAGGTGCCATATGCTAATGTAGTGAGAAGCCTTATGTATCTAATGGTGTGTACTAGACCTGATTTGGCTTATGTTGTGAGCCTGGTTAGTAGGTTTATTTCATCACCTGGAAGAGTTCATTGGGATGCTGTTAAATGGATTCTTAGATATCTTAAGCTTACTAAAGATTAGGGATTGTTTTTTGGTCTGAAGGAAGGTGAAGGTCGAGATAGAATTGATGGGTATGTTGATTCTGATTTTGCGAAAGATCTTGACAAGGGAAGATCCATCATAGGGTATGTGTTTAGAGTGATGGGCAATATGGTAAGCTGGAAGGCATAGTTGCAGCATGTGGTTGCATTGTCTACTACCGAAGCAGAGTATATGGCTCTAACTGAAGCTATAAAAGAGTCATTGTGGTTACAAAGACTGGTTACTGAGTTAGGAATGAGATTGTCTGATACAGTGGTATTTTGTGACAATCAAGGTGCTGTACAACTTACTAAGAACAGTGTCTTTCATGAAAGGACAAAACATATTCATGTTAGATTGCATTTTATTCGTGAAGTGATTAGTAATAAAGAAGTTCTGGTAAAGCAAGTTGGAACAGATGAGAATCTTGCAGATATTCTTACAAAGGTGGTGCCAGGTTCTAAATTGAGTTTTGTGTTACAAAGCTTGGTATTTGTTGATGTTATTATTGGTGTTCTATGATGCATACTCTAAAGGTGGAGATTGTGAGAAGTTAGAGTTGATCATAGAATCATAAGAATACTTTAGAAGAAAATATTGTTGGCTTCAGAAGAAACTGGTTTATTCTTCGGAAGAAGAGTGTTTGCTTCGGAAGTATTTCCATAACTTCGGAAGTTAAGTTTACCTTCGTAAGATATGTTTCCTTAACATAAAGGGGGTAAAGTGTAAATAGGTTGTTATGTGTGTTAAGCCTGATTCGTGTATATAAGGATCAGTTGCTGTTTTAGAAGAGACTTCTTTTCAATTCATTTTTAGATAGTTTTTTCCTCAGTTCTCAATTGTTCTCAGTATTCAATAACATTTGAATCATTTCGATAGTGGATTCGTTGTCAATTTTGTTCTTTCTTTGAATCGGTTTTACAACAATGTCCAACCTTGATACTAGACGTCCGAATCCGAGCCCTTGGATAGCCTGTTTTCTGGCCTAATTCGAGCCCACACGGGATTTTAAAAGGCATAGACTATAAGCTAGCGTTTCAACCAAAATCTTGTTGAATGATCTTTTTTATCGTTTACTTCCATGGTGATCAATTTATAACCTCTTCGTCTCTACTCTGACCACCCATCTTATCCCTCATAATATCCCCCTCATTACAACTTCAACTTCAAGATTTTTGTATTACATGAAGACTTGAAAATTTGGGGTTTTACGGAATTTTTCGAGTCTCATAAACCTACGAGCTAACCGATATCATGTTGACGTGTTTTCTGACATGTTTCTCAGTCAACTAATTTCCACTTTTTGAACAACATGACTAAGGTACATAGTGAGATTGTGAAGCATAGGCTTAAGATTGTTTTGACCGATTTATAATCTTTTCATTATGAACAATTTAGTTTGTGTGTATTTCCGATATGAACGAGAACAATGAGTATGGATCTTAGGATTCATATTGATAGTAACAAGACTTGAATGATTAGATGCCAAAATATAATAATGATAAACATGATGAAGAATATAATGATGAACACGATGAAGAATATAATGATGAACACGATGAAGAACACCAACGTGTTTAATGTTTGATGTTTATTGATATATTGTTAAAATCATCATCCTTGAAGGATGATGATATATTGTTGTTGATGATGAACTTAATTCACCCTAACAAGTGGTGAATTAGTCACCCTCCCCTTAAATTGTAGATTTCCAATGTGAATTGAAGCTTGATCTTGTTTTTGTTGAATAGTTATCCAAAGTCGAGAAATATGTGTTGATGCGGAAGCGAGGTCTTCAAAACTTTGGTATCACTATATTGTGTAACAATGTTACTTGTTTTTGTTGATGAGAGCCCGAATACGAAGCCCAAATTTGTTTTGTTGATCATAAGCCCAATCTTCAACACTTGAGCCCAATTCCAACTAATGTTTTTGTTTAATAATGGAGCCCAAATACGAAGCCCAAATTTGTTTTGTTGATCATAAGCCCAATCTTCAACACTTGAGCCCAGTTCCAACTAATGTTTTTGTTTAATGATGGAGCCCAAGAAACAAACCCAATTGTGTTCTCGAGCCCATTTGCAACCCTAGGTTGCAAAACTTAATTCGGAAACCCTAATGTGCAGCCCTAAGTCACATGAGGCTCTACATGGCAGCCGCATTTGGCAGCCATGTTCGGCCGCATCACCCTAATGTGGGCATCCCCATTCGGCAGCCCTAATGTGGTTCGGAAGATCCCTGATCGGCAGCCCCTATGTGGCCTCAAGCCTTGCCTTGCACGCTGCCTTTGGCAGCCTCTTTTGCGGCCGCAAGAGCTGCCTTTGGCAACCTTTTTTGCACCCCATAATTGGCAGCCACATTCGGATTGGAAGCAACCCTAATCCGCATTTGTTTGATCCTTGTTTGGCAGCCGCAAATGGTTCAGAAGCAGCCCCAAATCCGCAAATTTTTTATCTTGAGGCAGCCGCAACCCTAATATTGATTGATTGTTGCATTGTTTTCTTCAAATCTTCAATAATTTCAGCAAACTAAACATAAAATCTCATCAAAATCAATATAAATCCATCAACTCCGGCTCTGATACCAATTGTGTGTTCCCGATATGAACGAGAACAATGAGCATGGATCTTATGATTCATATTGATAGTAACAAGACTTGAATGATTAGATGTCAAAATATAATAATGATAACATGATGAAGAATATAATAATGAACATGATAAAGAACACCAATGTGTTTAATGTTTAATGTTTATTGATATATTGTTGAAATCATCATCCTTGAAGGATGATGATATATTGTTGTTGATGATGAACTTAATTTACCATAACAAGTGGTGAATTAGTCACTCTTTACAATAATAATATGTGCTAATATATATACTAGTCTAGCATTTATAATAATTACAAAACGATCCCTAGACTATTATTTTGTTGCTATTGTTCTTCAAATCTTCAATTTCAATAATGTTGGAAATCTTCAATTTCTTGAAAGGTAGAATACCCAACAGTTTGGTTTTAGTGTTTTTTTATTGATACATGTGTGTGTTATGTTTCACTCGCCACCCTCCCGTGATTCTGCCGTCAGCGGAGTACTATATTCATTATTTTGTACTCATAATTTAAATGAGGTTTACCTTAATGTTAAAAATATTGTTCTTTTAAATTGCTAATTTTAGAATTCTAAAAAAATCTTTTTATACTATGGCACTAAAAACCTCGACCATTATAGAGGCATAAAACTAGTTTATTATATTTTCTAACGAAACTTAAAAAAGTAACCTCATAACTTCCTAAAATATTCTCTCTAGATTGCAGCTAGTTCATATTTCCCTAATTTATTATTTTGTCTGATTATTTCGGCTTCTCACACAACCCTAAATCAATTTCTTGTGTCAAAATTAATTCATATTCATGCTTATGGTTTCCCACCCCAAGTCATCTCCCTCATCCTAACCCACAACCAAGGCAGGCCGCAAAACTATCATTGTCTTCTTCTTACCACTTTGGACGACATCGTGAAAACATGTCTTCATTTTTCCGACATCCTTTCAATTTTCATCAGTGTTTGTGTTGAACATCAAGTAAAAGTTGAATTACTTATCGAGCTAATGCGTTAAACACATCTACGTATATTTTTGTGAATATGTCATATTAAACTTGTTGCGTCAACTAATAAGTCTAAAAACATTAAAGGACAACAATGCCATGTACTAAATTTGCCACCGTTTTTTTTTCTGGAAGTTTGGCACCGAATCACTGACGCACACCATTGAACGTCATAAAGTTATAATAACTTCAAGAAAACAGATGTACCATTCAATTATGTTTATTATGATGCGATAATCTTTTAATTTAATAAAAGAGTAACTTGAGATGCACGTGACAGTACCATAATAATTCTCACCAAAATTTTATCGTCTCTATCTCATCTTAAATAATTACATTAATTACTTGTAGATACATGTGTACCTAGTTTAGGAGCTTAATGTAAAATGTTTTTCATGTCTTACATATATGTAATTGAATGGGTACGAATGAAATACAATGTGTGGTTGATGCATATAATGTTTAATATTTCATTGGTTATTGTGTGATAATGTATATTGAACTAACTATATAGGTTTGTGGTTGTTTACATAACTCTTAGTCAATAATGATTGAGAACATGTTCAAACTTATCGGGTGAAGTTCTCATGCGAATGGACCATGCTAATGGACCATACACATGAATACTTTATGCTAATGGACCAGTCGCACGACTGAACCAGGAGCCTGGTTCAGTCGCACGATTGAGACATAAGATTTACTCAGTCGCACGACTGGACCTTCAGTCGTGTGGATGGATCAATCGCATGCTTCAGTCGCACGACTGAACCATGCTAATGGTTTAGTCGCACGAATGGAAAATCTAACCTATAAATACCACCTAATTCGTGGAAAAACTGAATAATTGGAATACCTACGCACATAATCATACCTTAGCCGTCCAGAGACTCAAGAAAACCTGTTCCAAATTCATAGGTCACAGTTGATCGTGTTCTAATCATTCATAACGTTGCATTAATCGTTAGAGTGATCATAATTGTGTTCTCCCTGATTGGATTGTCAATCAAATATGATTCCGCACTATTTGAGTTGGTATACGCGTAGAATCAGTTAGTACTCCGTACCTAAACGGTCCTAACATTACTAATAATATTAATTATTATTATTTTACATTTAATAATTAAAAAGGAGATTTATTTATTAATGTTATTTTTAAATAAACAAATGTCTTATAAAATAAATAGTTTTTCTAATGCATAAAACTTTTTTAAAAATACGAAATATTTTAAAATTGGTATTTTTAAAAGTTCAATTTTTTTAAACAAAAAATAATTAAATTTGAGAGTTATAATAAGGGAATTTTTAGTAATGACATTTTTATATGGTTGTTTTAAAACAAAATGTTATTTTTTTACAATATAAAATTTTAAAAAGTTAATATCACTGTTTTATTAGTTATAGTCAATAATATCATATCTTAAAATATTATTTTATAATTAGTAAATTTTATTATGTTAATATTTTATTTATTCAACTCATGTAATACACAGGTATACTAAAGCTAGTAACGTTATATTTATGAAAAACATCTCGCACCAATAGTCTCGGTAAACCTCTCCTGGATCTCTTTAAATTATATGCTAACTTTCTTTTGGGTTTATTTATGTCTTTAAAATCGTTTTAGTATTTATTTTCGATCAAAGATATAAATCAATTTCCATAGTTAATTTGACAAACGGTTAGCTCTGTATCAACTATGTTGGTTAAGTATCTCCACTGTGGTCTTTACACATTGTTCATTGACATCACCAATTGTAAGTTTTATATTTAAGGATATAACGACTCTATATCGTTTTGTACATGTAAATTTTCTTTGAGCAAGCAAAATGCATCTGAATTCAGAATAGTCACCCGTCACTTTGGTAATGTTAACGATTTTTATGCACATTGGAAAGTTATATCTTGTAACATGACAAATGAATGTTTGGAAGGTAAAAATAATTTCTCCTCCCGAGATCGATGTTGGCGAAATCATACCGTATGAATAACTAACATGTTATAGAAAGTTTCATCTTGAAAATTTTCGTGTGAAAGTATCCCAATTTAGTGACCAAAGGTTGAAATCTTCCCTGTAATGTAAATAATCTGCAATAATAAAATATATTGTTTATCCAACCCTCTAATGGGTTTGTAATTATTGTAATGTGACTCAAAAAAGTAGCAATGCTTGACATTGTCTGTAAATAAACAAGCATATCCAGCTTCCTTTACCGCCCTTCAGGGATAGTCATGGTCATTGCCGTCTGATCTGGTTTATAGGAAGAAGAAGAAGAACTGGACAAGGTTTTTCGTGCTACAAAAGCTGGTTGTTTTGGATTTGGAAGGCTTGCGATATCACCCGCAAGCATCAGAAGTACATTTGTCATGGACGGACGATCACCTGGATCTTCTTGCACACATAACAGCCCAACAATTATGCACTTCATACCTCTATAGAATTGCTAGATTCTATTAGCCTTTGATCCATCAATTCAGATGGCATGCCTTCTTTCCACAAATTCCATGCCTGTCATTTGTTTTGTTGCACATTAGGATTTTAACAAAATATGCACTACCTATGCTAGAAAGGAAGTTGCTTACATAACCTAAAAGGCTTAAATAATTATGTCGCAGTTTGGGAGGCACGGAGTTCTTCTTTCCACTGATAATCTCTAGAACAACTACTCCAAAGCTAAAAACATCTGATTTAATCGAGAAAAAGCCTTCTAATGCGTACTCTGGAGCCATATAGCCAGTGCATGTACAGGTTACGAGAATGATCAAGATACATGTGCCTTTAATAGACGAAGAAAAGAAACAAAATATATGGTTTGTTCTAGTTATCTACTATTGAGAGTCTTGTTAAAAATGTTCCACCAATCACAAATGTTTGTATGCATATAAATTTTTAATCTTGTCTTATTGTTGTCATGGTATGAACTTATACAGGTTGATTAGTCTATAAATAGTATTTTAGACAACTCCGGAACATGGTGGCATCAAATGCATGTTAAGTAGATAGGCCAACGTTGTTCACTTACTAGGTTCCGACGACTCTATTGGTTGTAGCTTCCATTTCCCTACCTTGAACTATCTTTGCCAAACCAAAGTCGGATATTTTTGGATTCAGTTCCTCATCTAATAAAATGTTTCTTGTTTTCAGATCTCTGTGAATAATCCTCAATCGAGAATCTTGGTGGAGATAAAGAAGTCCTCGAGCAATTCCTATTGTAATCTCAAACCGTTTTGCCCAATCCAGTGATATTCTTGGTTTTTCATCTTGCACAAGTAATAGTTGAACACCGCGTTAGTTCATGCTAAACATTTGTTTACTGAACTCAAAATGTGCATATATGAAACTTAAAAGCTAACCAAATATGAATGCATCCAAGCTTTTGTTAGGCATATACTCATATACGAGTATCTTTTCATTTTCCTTCATGCAATATCCTAGCAATCTAACGAGATTTCGGTGCTGAAGTTTAGCGATCAAAATCACCTCATTTCTGAATTCTTCTAAGCCTTGGACAGAAACGCTAGACAATCTCTTCACAGCCACTTCTTGTCCTCCAGGAAGCTTACCCTGAGCAAATTAAAAATGATTATATATGTGCAAGAACACAACACTTAATTAATGAGGTTAGTATAAAGTGCAATGTCGACGATTATCACCTTATAGACTGGGCCAAAACCTCCTCGTCCTAACTTATTGGCCTCCGAAAAGTTGTCTGTTGCAGCTAGTATGCCTTCTAATTGAAAGAAGGGTATTCCAATGCCTTCTGTATCTTGTTCCCTTGACGGATCAGGATCTAGTAATTCAATTGCCCATCTTTCACTGTTATTGGTTAGATGAATAGAATCCCCTAAATACAATACAGAGCCATTGTAATATTGTTTTGTAACAGGTTTCATATAACTTCTTTAATTAGTTTCTTACTTGTTAACATAGATATTCATTTAGTTTTTGCTTGTAATGGATGGTGCTAGAACTAGTTACCTTGTTCACGAGTGGCTAATTTCTTGTAGGTAGGATCAAAAGGATTGTCATATGATGATCAAAATGTGTGCTTCTGTTCGGAAGGATGATGAATTTTCATGCGAAAACCCTTTCGGTTCGTTGAGGTTACCTATAATACAAAAGAAGAAGAAAAGAATGAAGAGACTGAAGTAGAAAAGTTTGAAACTTGAATGAATGAGGTGTACCTAGTGAAACACGAATGGATATATTATGTGTCCCGTTAGCTCGAAGATTATTTAAATCAGAATCCCATATCCAGCAACTGTTTCTAGATTCAGACCGACCGCTGCTTAATGGTTCTATTGCAGGTGTATATGCATAAGCCTTGCAATTGCAGTTATCAAGACATCTTTTCCTGCAATCCGGCTCATTTTCTAAATCGACCGATGGAAAAGTTGGATTTTCAACTTGTATCATGGAAATATTCCTAAACTCATCACTGCCATTGTCGGTACATGATATAGGATTTGTTGGGGTGCAGCCAG
This sequence comes from Flaveria trinervia, assembly GCA_025506515.1. Lineage (NCBI taxonomy): Eukaryota > Viridiplantae > Streptophyta > Magnoliopsida > Asterales > Asteraceae > Flaveria > Flaveria trinervia. The sequence continues at coordinate 41,566,753 of CM046451.1, forward strand.
CTGAAGGATCTTGTTGCGAAACAGGTTCAAATCCTGACAAACAACTGCATGTCAGGAAATTACCCAGGCTACAAACTGAAAACTTTCCACACACCCCATTAATACCACAATCATCCTCTGGCACTTGCCACTCCAAAACCCATTGTTCTTCCCAGCTAAACAAGTGTATATTTCCGGTATGGTTCATCAACAACCTTGAGTAGTTCTTGAAGACAAAGGATCTTGTAGCATTATTGCAATATAACTTTTTATTTAGCGACTTTGGGTTTGACTTGCAGTAGTTTGTTTCGTATGGTGGTTTGGTTGAGTGAGAAAGCAATAGTATACATCAATGAACAACAACTCTGGATTAAAGGTTTTCAAAGACCACTTGTACTTTTCCAGTGACATGTAGAATTATCTTTATTGTAAATGGCACACTGATTCGTCTCTTGTTTTTGGAACGTAAAGTTTCCTGAGCTCGGGTCGTTGACATTTTTCCAGGACACGAGATTTATGTAGAGGTCCATTTTCATACCAGGAAGAAAAGTATCTGTTGGATTTTGGAAGCTTGCCCATATAACACTTCCCGAATCAATTTCGGTTAACACAGCATTTCCAGAATCAAGCAACTTTAACGCCGCCTTCAGAGAAGCCCCGCCTAGCAGAATCGAACGCTTTTTAGTTTTCCGTTGTCCAAAATGAAACACGATTTATATATGGTAGATACCTACTACTAGAAAATTTTCACCTGGTAACCAACCCATAGGCCGGGTCACTAAAGTAAAAGATGAGTAACTATAAATTATATTGCATTGTTTTGTCATGTGCCAAAGCTTGTTTATGCTGCCTAAAAATTTGGATTTATAATTGTTCTATAAACTATAATGTTTCAGCGATTGAAGATCAAAACAAAGTCTGGAAAGTCGATCAAAGTTCTAAGTTTGTGTTGCCATTCACTCCTCTTGCAAATCATCATATCATTCATCACAAACTAAGTCCTCATATCTTATAATTTGTTGAAATTTGTCATCGCCTTTAATGGTCACACCACCATAGATAGAGAAAAAAGAACATTATAGTTGTCATTGGATCTGATTTTAAACAACTAGCCAGGAACACAATTGATGAGAAGAGGATTGTGTCATCCACATGAGCTTTAGCTCTAAAATAAGTCCCTAAAAAGTTAGGTTCATTGTAAATATCAATATTTTTACAACTGGATCGAAACAGTAAACCAATCATCTTACTGGTTCATTTCATGGACCGGTCAGATCGTCATACCATATTAAAAAATCAGATGATCATATCATATATATATATATATATATATATATATATATATATATATATATATATATATAAGAATTAGTATTAATTATATATATAATTTGAAACATAAAATGAAAATATTATCCTTTTTTATTATAATTATGCATTCAACAAAATATGAAGACTTAGATAACTAATATAAGGATAATGTAATACTAAATCAGTTGTCAAATGAAATTTTAAAGAAAAAAAATGAATTGAAAAATTGATATCTGGTTTAACCACACGATCCGATTCAACCGATTTGACGGGTGAATGACCCGTTTGACTAAAACGGTCAAAATAGCTTTAACTGACCGGTTCATATCACGGCTTCTCACTGTGGCAGACAGTGTCTTCTCCCCATCCATAATGACCTCTTGGCAAGTCTTCCAGAATTCAAACAACAGATCCTCATAGAGTGGAGGATCAATGGTTAGGGAGGTGAAGTAGTTGGACAGAGATAAGAAACGACAAACCTCTGAGAAATGACGATCTTTCTCAGAGCGTAATAGAGCAACTTGATTGTGTTGTCTATGTAGCTACATGGTACAGTTGGGATCATTTCTGTGAGCAGGTTGGCCATTTTGAAGTAGCTTAAGGACGAAGAAAGAAAAAAGAAAGAAATTTCAGAGAGAAATTGGGGTTTTAGGTTTGGAGGAAGAACAGATGATAGAAGAGGGGGGAAACCGTTGGTTTATATGTGAGAAGGATTTCAGATAAAGTTTAATGAAAGAGGATAAACTTTGAAATCCGGATGTCGGTCCACCTCTGAAAAAGTAGTTTACTTTTTGCTCAAAAAGTAGTTTTCTTGGAAAACAAAGCTTCCGAAGGTTAATTATCTTCGAAAGTTTTAATTAAAAAGCTTCCGAAGCTAAAATAACTTCGGAAGAATTTCCTGAGAGGTTTGAAAATTTTGCTTCGGAAGAAAATTAAAACTTGAGTGCTTTGTTTATAAACTAACAAAACTTTCGAGAGTTAATTTTGCTTCGGAAGTAAATGGTCCTTAAAAATGATTAAGTGTCTGAGACAAGTATTTAAGCTTCGGAAGATAAATTTGAAAACTCTTCCAAAGTTAAATTTCTTAGACAGTTATTTATTTTGAAGGCATGATTTACTTCCAAAGTTAAAAACGTAACTTCCGAACTATCAGAAATTTTCAAAAATCTAAGGAAAGTCTTCAAAAAGAAATTTTTATCTAAAGAAAACATGAGCTTATGAAAGTGATGAACTAGACAACTTAGGACACACATAAATTTTAAAGAAATAATAAGAATTAGTTTTAACAAAGATCTACTCAAGGTTGATCATCCCAATAGCTGATATAAGATATTAAATCTCTATTTATCAAAAGCCTTGTAAACAGATCAGCATTGTTCATCTGTGTGAACCTTGACTAGTTTAATTAATCCCTTTTCATAGTTATCTCTTATTAAATGATACCTGATATTGATGTGCTTTGTCCTTGAGTGTTGCACAGGGTTCTCTGTGATTGAGATAGCACTGTTGTTGTCTATGTGAATGGGAGTCTCCTTGAAGTTTAACCCATAGTCTAGCATTTGATTCTGAATCCAAAGTACTTGAGCACAGCAGCTTGCAGCAGCAATGTATTTAGCTTTAGCAGTTGATACAAAGACACACGATTGTTTCTTTCATTGCCATGAGACAACCCTTCCACCAAGAAATTGACATCCCCCAGATGTAGACTTTGCAGTCATATTGCAACCACCATAATCACTATCTGTATAGGCATACAGATTGAAGTCAAGATTCTTGGGATACCATAAACCAAGTGTTGATGCACCTTTGAGGCATCTTAGAATCCTCTTGACAGTGATAAGGTGAGACATCTTAGGGTTGGCTTGATATCTTGCACACATGCATGTAGCAAACATGATATCAGGCCTGCTAGCAGTAAGATACATAAGAGACCCAATCATAGCCCTGTATAAGTGCTCATCTACACACTCCCCCTCAAGATCAGACCAAGGGAGTGGTTTCTGGCTATGAGTGTCTTAGCAATCTTACAGTCAGTCATATTGAACCTCTTGAGTATGTCCTGAACATACTTTGACTGACTTATGAAGATGCCATCTTCAACTTGCTTCACTTGAATTCCCAGAAAGAAATTGAGTTCCCCCATGGCACTCATTTCAAATCTGTCTTTCATCAGCTTCTTAAAGTCTTGCAGAGCTTGGATTAGTTTAACCAAAGATGATGTCATCCACATATACTTGAACTAGCATATGTCTTTTCCTTGTCCTTTGATGAAAAGAGTTCCATCTATAGTACCCCTCCTGTATCCATGTTTACAGAGATACTCAGACAGTGTCTCATACCACCTCCTGGGTGCCTAATGCAGCCCATAGAGAGCTTTGTCAAGCTTGCAGACATAATCAGGATGATCAAGATCTACAAAACCAGGTGGCTGTTTGACATAAACCTCTTCATCTATCACTCCATACAAAAAGGCACACTTCACATCAAGTTGAAAGCCTTAAAGTTCTTGGATGCAGCAAACGCCAGGAATATCCTACCAACTTCTAATCTTGCCACTGGAGCAAAGACACCAGTGTAGCCAATCCATTCTTCTTGTGTGTATCCTTGAACAACCAGTCTAGCTTTGTTCTTGATGATGATGCCTCTCTCATATTTCTTGTTCCTAAACACCCATTTGGTTCCAATGGTAGTCTTCCCAGAAGGAAGAGGACAAAGGTTCCAAACTTTCTGCCTTTTGAATTGAAGCAGCTCTTGTTGCATAGCTTCAACCCAACTTCCATCCTTTAGAGCTTCATCAACTTTTTTTGGCTCTATCTGGGATAGAAAACAAGAGTGAAGACAAACATTTGCTTCATGGGTTTGTCCTCTTGTCTTTACCCCTAAGACAACATCTCCAATGATGTTTATGGTAGGGTGAGACTTGTGGATCCTAAGTTGAGGGATCACAGCAAGTTGTTGAGAGAGAACTAAATTTGAAAAATTTAGATCTGGCATAGATGTTTCTCCCACCACATCAGCACAATTTTCAAGTGAAACTTAATCCAAGCAGTGTGTGACATCATTGATGTTCTTATCAATGGTGTGGTTAGTGGCATCAAGAAATTCTGGGTCACTGTCACCATCACCATTTTTGTCTTCCACAGTTGAGGTGTTCTTATCTGGTTGTAGAGCATCTGAGCTGGAATTTAAAGGCATACCAGATGTATCAGCTGAATCTGTCATTGTTGAGCTGACAGACACCTCATTTGTAGAAGTGGTTCCAACTGGAGCTGAAGATATATGTCTTGAAGATCTTCCTAGCTCAAATCTTGGATCAGGATTATCTGTATTTAAATTTTTCACAGATCCTGAAACATTCTCACAAGATTTGTTAAAACAGTTGGTAACCAAATCAAGATCAAACAACCAATCCGGACCAGAACCAGTAACACAAGGTGTGTGTTCATTGAAAGTCACATTTGCTGACTCCTCAACAATTTTAGTTCTGAGATTGTACACTCTATAAGCCTTAGCTGGGAAAAGTATCTAATAAAGTATCTATCATCTGATTTCTCAGCAAACTTGGCAATTTGATCTTTGGTATTCAAGATGGTGCAAGGACATCCAATGACCTGAGAAAACCATGAAAGGTCTCCTCTTGTGCCAAAGTTCATAAGGAGTTTTGCCATGAGTCTTAACTACTTAAACTCTATCTTCATAGCAGGCAGTGTTGACTGCCTTTGCCCAGAAGGTGATGGGCAGTTTATAGTCAGACAACATGGTTCTTGCAGCTTCAATCAGTGTCCTGTTTCTCCTCTCAGCAACACCATTTTGTTGAGGAGTCCACAAGCACTAAATTGTCTTGTAATACCTTTTTCATCACAGAATGTATCAAGGATATGGTTCTTAAATTCGGTTCCTTGATCACATCTTATGATCTTGACCTTATGATCAGATTGATTCTCAATCTTTAAGATGAAATTCTTTAGAATCTCAGGAGTCTCATCCTTAATTCTAAGGAAGAAAACCCAAGTGAATCTTGTAAAGTCATCTTTGATCACTAGACAGTATAAGGTCCTTCCTAAACTCATTACACTGGTGGGGCCAAAGAGATCCATATGTAACAAGCGTAGGGGTATAGTGATGGAGTTCTTTTCCTTAGGCTTATGAGATACCTTATGTTGCTTCCCTTTCAGGCATGCAACACAGTGGTCATCACTTGTAAACTCTTTCTTTGGCATTCCAGTTACCAAATCATGCTTAATCAGTTTATTCATGTTCTTATAGTTTACATGGCATATTCTTTTATGCCATAGGAAAGACTCATCACTATTGGCTTCAGATAGAAAGCATGAAACTTCTTCAGAGGGAGAGGTTTCTTGCAAATCCATCTTGTACATGTTTCCTTTCCTGGGGGCTCTAAGCAGGATATGCTCATGAGGAATGACCACACCAGGCTTAAGAACATGCACTCATGCTCACTAAAGAGCATGTTATGACTCTGATCACAAAATTAAGATACACTCAGAAGATTGTATCCAAGCTCCTTTACAAAGTTTACCTTTTCTATGTTGAGCTTACCATTTGTGACCTTGCCCCTTCCAGAAATGTAACCGCCTTCATTTCCTCCAAAAGCAACTGGTCCTCCATCAATCCTTTCAAAGTTCTGGAGTAGTGACCTATTGCCTGTCATGTGCCTGGAGCAGCCACTGTCTATGATCCAGACATTTCTGTCTATCTTCAGCTGTCCCTGCACAAAAGAGAATGATTAGTTACATCTAGAATCCCAAGCCTTGCTTGTCTTGGGCTCATTTGCAGAAGGTAATTCAAAAGTAAAAGATCCTATGGTTGTACTAAAAGGATCTTGAGTTGTTGTTGATGGAGAATCTCAGTCACTTGGTCTTTTTTAGACGTCCACACCACCTTTGGAGTCTTGGACTTGACCTTCAAAACTTTAGAAGCTTTTGGAACTTCAGAAGTTTTGATGACTGAACCTTCGGAAGATTCTGCAAACACTGCAGCAGACTTCAGTGCTTCAGAAGAAATTCTTTCTTCCGAGACCAAATATTCTTCCGAAGAGAATTTTCCACTTCCCTTCTTGTTAGATTTGGAACTTCCGAAGGAAACAGGTTTTCCTTCCGAAGCTTGAATCTTCTTAGAACTCTTTGAAGCCTTTGTTTTGGCCATATGGATAGTACCTTTAGGATTGAAGGGACAATCCTTGGCAATGTGAGTGGTGCTATCACACATGACACAATTCATTTTCTTCTTCACAAGAGCCTTGTCTTGAGAATAAGACTGTCTTGGTCATTCCTTTCTCCACCTTCATCTTGCAGATGCTGAGATAGTCCTCTTGGGCTGAGAACTATGCTTGGAGTTTGATGGTCCAGGCTGTGCAGCAGTAGTACACAGCAGATCAGTCTTCTTTTTGCTACTGAGATGAGTTGAACAAGAACCAGAACTCTTAGCAGAGGAGTTTTGGTTGATGTCTTCAGTCCCTACCACTTTAAACCCTGTAGAAATAAAAACTTGTTTCTGCTTAGAGTGAAAAGTAGCCTTGATCTCTTGAGCCTTCCTTGCCTTTCTTTTGCTCTTTCTGATCAAGTTCTTTCTCATGGACTTGGTCATCACGGTCTTCACTTTCTCCTCAGAAGGATAGTGGCCCTTCTTGGAATCCTCTCTTCACTCTTTGTAGAGGATTCTTCACTATCTCTTCTCATCCTCGTCACTTATAGGATCTATGAGAGGAAGCTCATCTTCACAAGTTCCACACCTAGGAGATCTTACTGACAAGATTGTGTGTGCAGGAGCTATCTCATTTGATCCCAGTCCCTGCCTGTTTTGATAGCACACTTTGTTGTGCGGGATGAGGAGATCATGTTCTTGAAGGTCTTTTCTTCGAGAACACTCTTTTCTGCCCTGGCTTTGCTGATCACAAGCTCAGCTTGGCACTCAGTTAACTTGGTTATGAGATCTTTAATTTGAGTCCTAAATCTGTGTGTTCATGTTTTAGAACTGAAATGGTTTTCTCTAAGTCCTCTATTTTCAGCTTATAATCATTTTCAGACTTTCTAAAATCAGATTTTAAAATGTTTACAGACTCAACATCAGATCTCAGTTCCAAGTTATAGGACCTGTACCTGTTAACTTTAGCAATACATTCAGGAGTACAGAGATGTTCCAATACCTTGGCTTCATCATGATCTGCCATCAGTGCTTGGTTTGGATAAGCATATTCCACCTGAAAGCTCCAGTCAAAGCCTCCTTTTTCAATCGCAACAGCAGCTTGCTGCTTTGACTTCTCATTATGGAGAGCTTTGTCAGTGTAGTTTGGTCTGGATTGTGTTTGGCCCCCATTTGTTCTAGGTGCCTTACACTCTCTGGAAAAGTGGCCCATCAAGTTATAGTTGTAACACTTGACTTTGCCTTTGTCCAGTCCAAACTTTCCACTGGTTGCATTGCTTGGAAACTTCCTTCCAGTCCTCTGTAAAACTTCTTGGCTCTGTGAGTGAGAAGAGCCATCTGCTGGACTATTTCCATATATTCCAGATCATCTGGATAGATAATAAGAGGTCTTCAAGAGTGAAAAGAGAGTTGCCACAGCTTTCATCGGAAGACACAAAAGCTTGAGAAGAGCTTGTCTCTTGGAATGGGCTTCCTTGAGTGTAGTTCTCCTTTGGTGTCTCTAGGAAGGTGATGAAAGGACCCTTGGTGAGTTGTCAGGTAGCATAAGAGATAATGTTTGGGTTCTATGCTATCCCTTTCAACCACATGTAGGGCTGAACCCATCTGATTGTTGGAGTTTCCAGATGAACCTTGCATGTTCATCTCCATCTGGTAACCACTGAGAATCCCATATAACTATGTCAGAGTAAGAGTTTTGAGATTTTCAGTTGTCTTGATCACCATACAGTAGTGTGTCCATTGCCTAGGAAGCGAGGACATGAACTTCCTTACAATGTCTCTGTTTTCAAGAGAAACTCCTCCATCCACAAGGGTATCCACAATCTCAACATACCTAAAGTACTGCTGAGTCATGGTCTCACCTGTTTTAAAGGTGAAGTTTTCAAACTGCTGCTTCAGGAGATCCTTCTTGTTCTCTTTGGCTTCAGAAGAACCCTCATACATCAGTTTCAGTGCATCCCACAGCTGCTTGGCTGTTTTGCACTTCTTGAAACCTCTGTACACAGAGTTTGGAAGGGCAGTTTGAAGAGCTGTCATGGCTTTTCTGTCTATCTCTACTCTCTTCCTATCTTTATCAGAGTAGTTAGCCACATCTTTGGGGATCATACCAGCACCAGTAGCAGAAGGTGTGCTGGGTATGAAGGTCCATTCTCAATAGACTCCCACATTCTTGAATGAAGAGACCTGATGAAACCTTCCATTCTTAAACCACCAGGTATCAAAGTCATCAAGAGTGATCAGTGGGGACTTGTTCATGGTTCCAGTTTCCATATTAGTTTTGGAAATGGCTGCCATTTGAAAAGTTTAGTATTTGTGTGTGTGAGGGATCTTAAGATGGTAAGATCTTATATCAAGAGCCTGGAAAGCTCTAATACCAAATGCAGGATCGTTGAAGGGTATAAGTTACACACAACAACACAAAGAGAGATAAACTAAACTTAGATCAAACAGTAAACTGGATTAACCAAGTAGTGACACTAAGAAGACAAGTAATATAAGAGACAGAACACAAAGAACATAAGTATTTGGTTTTCAAGAATGTAGTATATTGCCTTCTCTATGTTCTATTACAAGTGTTACAAAGCATATGTGAAAGATACAAGAACATGAGATACTTATACAACATCCTACAGTCGGCTATACTTTGAAAGCCAGCTGGATACAATTGACTAGACACACACAAAATCAATTGTAGAGTCAAAAGGTAGATTGCCTTTTGACTTGTAACTATGACATGCCATAGATCACATCCTTATCTATTACAAAAAGGATAAAGTACATAAAGTAGAAAGTTATAGACTCAAGACCTCAATGTACAGTTACCAAAAGCATGGACCTTTTCACCAAACCATGTTAGTTGGTGACTTGCAGAGTTGCAGCAGAAAGGTGTCCAGCTTTATGGAACAGTACATCAGATAAAGCATGTCACTAAGAGTCTTCAGAAGAAATTTGTCTTCATGAACTTGAAGCTTCGGAAGACTTTGTCTCTGAGGCTTCGGAAGACTTCATCTTTGGCTTCGGAAGATGTTGGTCTTGGCTTCGGAAGATTTCACACTTAGAGTATTTCTGTTGCACATGTGAAACTTCCGAAGCATTCTACTTCAATGCACTTCTGCAGCATGCAGGAAAGACTAAAGATGTTTAGGTTGCATCAGCCTCTTTATTAATCTCTACAAGTTCTTTAGGAGAACTGGAAGGCAGTTTCCCCAAAACAAGTTGGGTTTGACAAGAGAAAGGTCAAATGTTATAACTATAACTAACTTGGTCACTTTGACAGGGAATGCAAGGCCCCCACAATAAATCCGGGAACCTCTCAAGCCTCCACACATCCCTCTACATTTAAAACTTTCGAGAAGTCAACTGAACAACACACAACTATTGTTGCTCAAGAAGTCGACTGGAGATTCATGGTACAGGATGTGACTCCTTGTTAGATCTAGAAAGGATGGTGCAACCAAAAGCAAACACTTAGACAATTTGGTGCAACTAATAAAGGTCTTCGGTCAAGAACTTCCGATTTCAAATGGAGTTTTTCCAAAGGAAAAGCCAGATCTTTCGAAGATTATGTCTGAAGAATATTCCGAAGGAAAACAATAACTTCTGAAGACAAAGTCTTCTTTCTTCTGAAGTCTAAGACTTAGAGAAAACGAAGAAAATGACTTCCGAAGCATGAAGAACTGCAGTAAGCCTCAAGCCTCAGAAGAAGTAGCCCCTTCTGAAGTAGAAGTGACTTCGGAAGAACAAGTTCTTCCGAAGCCAGTTAAACAAGTGTAGGGGTGTAGTGATGGAGTTCTTTTCCTTAGGCTTGTGAGATACCTTATGTTGCTTCCCTTTCAGGCATGCAACATAATGGTCATCACTTGTAAACTCTTTCTTTGGCATTCCAGTTACCAAATCATGCTTAATTAATTTATTCATGTTCTTAACTTTTACATGGCACATTCTTTTATGCCATAGGAAAGACTCATCACTATTGGCTTTAGACCAAAAGCATGAAACTTCTCCAGAAGGAGAGGTTTCTTGCAAATCCATCTTGTACATGTTTCCTTTCCTGGGGTCTCTAAGCAGAATATGCTCATGAGGAATGACCACACCAGGCTTAAGAACAATGCACTCATGCTCAGTAAAGAGCATGTTATGACTCTGATCACAAAATTGAGATACACTCAAAAGATTGTATCCAAGCTCCTTAACAAAGTTTACCTTTTCTATGCTGAGCTTACCATTTATGACCTTGCCCCTTCCAGAAATGTAACCACCTTCATCTCCTCCAAAAGCAACTGGTCCTCCATCAATCCTTTCAAAGTTCTGGAGTAGTGACCTATTTCCTGTTATGTGCCTAGAACAGCCACTGTCTATGATCCAGACATTTTTGTCTGTCTTCAGCTGTCCCTGCACAAAGAGAAAGATTAGTTACATTTGGAAACCCAAGCCTTGCTTGTCTTGGGCTCATTTTCAGAAGGTAATTCAACAGTAATAGATCCTATGGTTGTACTAAGAGGATCTTGAGCTGTTGTTGATGGAGTTGGTCTTTCTTAGACATCCACACCATCTTTGGAGTCTTGGACTTGACCTTCAAAACTTCGGCAGCTTTTGGTACTTCGGAAGTTTTGATGACTGAACCTTCGGAAGATTTTGCATACACTGCAGCAGACTTCAGTGCTTCGGAAGAACTCCTTTCTTCCGAGACCAATTTCTCTTCCGAGGGTAATTTTCCACTTCCCTTCTTCTTAGACTTGGAGCTTCCGAAGGAAACATGTTTTCCTTCCGAAGCTTGAATCTTCTTAGAACTCTTTGAAGCCTTTGTTTTGGTCATATGGAGAGTACCTTTAGGATTGAAGGGACAATCCTTAGCAATGTGAGTGGTACTTTCACACATGACACAATTCATCTTCTTCTTCACAAGAGCCTTTTCCTTGGAATAGGACTGTCTTTGGTCACATCCCTTCTCCACCTTCATCTTTGAAGATGCTGAGACAGTCCTCTTGGGCTGAGGACTGTGCTTGGAGTTTGATGGTCCAGGCTTTGCAGCAGTGGTACACAACAGATTAGTCTTGTTGTTGCATTGAGATGAGTTGAACAAGAACCAGAACTCTTAGCAGAAGAGTTTTGGTTGATGTCTTTAGTCCCTACCACTTTAAACCCTGTAGAGATAAAAACTTGTTTCTGCTTAGAGTCAAAAGTAGTCTTGATCTCTTGAGCCTTCCTTGCCTTTCTTTTGCTCTTTTTGATCAAGTTCTTTCTCATGGACTTGGTCATCACAGTCTTCTTTTTCTCCTTAGAAGGATAGTGGCCCTTCTTGGAATCCTCCTTTTCACTCTTCTCAGAGGGATTCTTCACTATCTCTTCTTTATTCTCTTCACTCATAGGATCTATGAGAGGAAGCTCATCTTCACAAGTTCCACACCTAGGAGATCTTACTGACAAGATTGTGCGTGGAGGAGCTATCTCATTGGATCCCAGTCCCTGCCTATTTTGATAGCACACTTTGTTGTGCAGGGATGAGGATATCATGTTCTTGAAGGTCTCCTCTTCAAGAACACTCTTTTCTACCATGACTTTGCTGATCACAAGCTCAGCATGGCACTCAATTAACTTGGTTATGAGATCTTTGATTTGAGTCCTAAAATCCATGTGTTCATGTTTTAGAATTGAAATGGTTTTCTCAAGGTCCTCTATCTTTAGTTTATAATCATTTTCAGACTTTCCAAAATTAGATTTTAAAATTTTAAGGACTCAAGGTCAGATCTCAGTTCCAAGTTGTAGGACCTGTATCTGTTAACTTTAGCAATGTATTTAGGAGTACAGAGATGTTCCAATACCTTGGCTTCATCATGATCTGCGATTAGTGCTTGGTTTGGAAAACCATCTTCCACCTGAAAGCTCCAGTCAAAGCCTCCTTCTTCAATAGCAACAACAGCTTGCTGCTTTAACTTCTCATTCTGGAGAGCTTTGTCAGTGTAGTTTGGTCTGGATTGTGTTTGGCCACCATTTTTTCTAGGTACCTTACACTCTCTGGCAAAGTGGCCCATCAAGTTACAGTTGTAACACTTGACTTTTTCTTTGTCCAGTCCAAACTTTCCACTGGTTGCATTGCTTGGAAACTTCCTTCCAGTCCTCTTGTAGAACTTCTTGGCTCTGTGAGTGAGAAGAGCCATCTGCTGGACTATTTCCATATATTCCAGATCATCTGGATGGATACAGTCCATGTCTTCAAGAGTGAAAAGAGAGTTGCCACAACTTTCATCAGAAGACACAAAAGCTTGAGAAGAGCTTGTCTCTTGGAATGGGCTTCCTTGAGTGTAGTTCTCCTTTGGTGTCTCTGGGAAGGTGATGAAAGGACCCTTTGGTGAATTGTAAGGGTAGCATAAGAGATGATGTTTGGGTTCTATGCTATCCCTTTCAATCAAGTTTGACACGAGACTACTTGGGTTTGATAACTAATTGAACTTGTTTTTAGATGAAAAATTAGGCCCATTTGTACTTATTATGACTAGTATATGACCTGAACAAAACATTCTTGTTTTCTAGCAACAAATTTTCTAGTATATTAGTATTGTTCCTTTCCATCCCAAACCTTCATATCTAACCCTTATTGTTTGATCATGTAAGACTGGTGCAATCAAAACTAACACTTAGATAATTTTTGGTGCAACTGATAAAGGAATTCCGAAGGCAGATGCTGAACTTCCAAAGATCAAGTTTGATAGAGCTTCCAAAGAGAAACTCCAACTTTCAAACACAAAGTCTTCCTTCTGAAGTTCAACACTTAGAAGAATTCAAGGCAATGACTTCTAAAGTATGAAGGCCTGAAGAATGTCTCAAGCCTCGAGAGAAGTAGCCTCTTCCAGAGTATAAGTGGCTTTGCAAGAACCCAATTAACATTCAGAAGAATCTACTATGAACTAGTGGACATAAGTATGAACCTGTGACATCCGTCACCTTAAGGTCCGTCGAGCGACATAAATAAGCATAGAAATATTTTAATTATTCTTCCTTTTCTTCATGAACTCCTGTTTTAAGGAATCATGTCTGCTTATTTTCCCTTGTGCCTGTACTTCCTCCGAGAACGTGTGTTAAGCATAAAACTTTTATAAATTTCATCACCATTACCCCCAAATATATCATTTTTAATTTCAACCATTGTCATTAATAAAACCCTTTTAGACTATCAAATGCCATTAAACACGCTTTTAACCTTAATATAACAAACATTTTAAGATCGTAATCAACCGAAACCAATTTTTGGGAAACTCGAGGGTTAAGTGCAGGGACTAAACTTGTAATTTTGCAAACTTGGACTAGGTATATAAACCCCATTCCCAGCCATTTATCCTCATTCTCATCTTCTTCACCTTCAACATCTTCTCCACTTTCTCTCTTGATCTAGCACCTAAAACCGTCACGTTTGTTGCGTTTTCACTGCCAAATCTTGGGTATCATCGTGTATACTCGTTTCCTAGCAGGTAGACAACCTTGTTCAACCTGTTTTTGGCTTGGTTTTACTGCTGTGTTTTCTAGGGTTCGGGTGCTCTGGTTCATCCGAGCACATGAGGTCGTGTGGGTGCGTGTGAGGTCTTTCTGGTTGTGTTTCATGTTTGTGTTTGTTTGTAGAGTGTTTCTGGAAGTCCTTGTGATGTAAAACTCGCGTTTAGAGCAGCTTGGGAGCTGCTCAGCTCGACCACAGTCGCGATTCTGCAGTTCAGGCGACTGGGTTTGCCAGGCGATTGAGCCGTGCGACTGAGTGAGTCGTGCGACTGAATTTTGCGTCTAAGTCAATCGTGCGACTGAGTTGTGGGACTAGGCATGTCGTGCGACTGAGTCGTGCGACTGTGAGTTTGTATGCGATTGAGTCATGCGTGCGTATGAGAGTATGTGATTGAGTCATGCGTATGAATGATTGTGTGCGATCGAGTCAGGTGACCGACTGAATGTATGCGACTGTGCGTGTTTCGCACGACTGGAGTCCAATCGCACGAATGAAGGTTCAATCGCACGAAAGTAGCTAATTCGCACGATTGAGGGTTGATTCGTGCGCATGGAGGTTGGGTCGTGCGAATGTGTGTTGTGTGGTACGACTGAATGCCAGTCATGCGAATGAAGACTCAATCGTACGAATGAAGCTGATTCGTACGATTGAAGGTTTATTCGTACGGATGGAGCGTTGAGTCGAGCGTCTGGTCCTGTTGTGTGACTGATGATGTTGAGTGTGAATTTCTGTAACAACTTGTATTTTTGGTTAACTAATAGTTAACCTTGTTTATTCTTGTATGGACCATTATACTTTTCATGAAACCTTTGGGGCTAATTGTGTTTATCTCCTATAGTCACTAAATCTTTAATGCAAAAAAATTATAATTTATCTATTAAATTGAACAAAATAATAATCATAAAAATAATAACAATAATAAATTTTGTAAGAGTAATAATATGTTATTATTAATACTAATAATAGTATAATAATAATAATAATATAATAATAATAATAATAATAATATAATAATAATAGAATAATTAATTAAAAGATTTTAAAGTTAAAGAATTTATAACTTGGGTTTAAGCAAGTTAAGAGGTTAATTTGATAATTTTGAAACTTTAAAAGAAGTTTTGGGCATAAAATAATAAGGATTGAAGGTTGAGGGACCAATGTTGTAAAAATTTGAAACCCAAACCAATACCCCTCCCTTACCGATTTTCCGGCCGCAACTCCGGCCACCTTACGGCCGGAGTCCGGCGACCTTAAAATCGTCAAAATACATCGAATTGTAACCCCCAATCCAATCTAAACCATTCGGGAACTCGATTCGAACTCAATAAACTATATAATTGGGCTCTAACACCGGTTACAAACCCAAACGATGCATAATCGAAATCGTCATTAAACTCATAGTCGTTCGAAGCATTAAACTCAAATAATAACCTAATTAAACGAACCTAATCAATTATCTAGTCATTCCTAAACGATTATTGGTTCCAATTTCTCCTGAAAACACATAAACAACTTGACCCAAACAACCCTCTCATCGTGAACCTGCAACTATTCGAACCCCATTTTCAGAGCTCAAAATTCGAAATTAACATAGGGCTTTTCATCCTTGAGGTCATTAGAAACTACTTATACATCGAATTTGATTATCATCATCATTTGAACATCAAACCCGTGCCACGTGGTCGCAATTTGTTCTTCGTCTTGTTCACCATCGGATTCATCCCCAACTAGGTAATTAGAGTCATGTATATACTCGGTTTTGGGAGGGGAATAAAAGCCCTAACAATGGGTTGTTTAAAAACATCATTGATGCTTCAATTTGGGGGACGATTGAACCTAGGGTTCATGCGATTTGGGGCGATTTGGGGGGATTTGGTGCTTGTGTTTTTAGGTTTTAAAACAGGCTTTTAACCGCGACTGAGAGCCTTGGTTCACTGGTTACCCACTCACATTCTGTACTAGAGGTCCCGGGTTCGAACCCGGCGACCTCCAATATAATTTTTTTTGGCTTTCAGCCTTTAAAAAAGTATATAAAATTTTCTGAAAATTATAAAAAAATGTTTTGTAAACTTTGTTATTTTAAAGCTATCCTATTATTTTCTATAAATTTATTTCCACAATTACCTTAACAATTTTCTTATAAAATAAAATTTTAACAAATATTTTTCCTAGTTTAATCATGTAAAAATAAACTTTATATAGTATTTTCTTTTGAATCATTTAATGATTAATTGGACACTAGATATTTATATTTATGGATTAATCATGGTTACCATAGAAATTATATATTTTATAAGTTAAATTTACAAAATTGTTATAAAGGCTTTTATTTCTTTAAAATTCTTTACATGATATTGCTTGGACCTAAAATAAGATCTCACTAACTAGCATCATCTAAATATTAAAACCCTCAAATACCAAATTGAAACCCTAGTCTCGCTTAACCATTAAATATACTATTAAATTGTAACCTTGTAAATATATATTTGTTTTAGGTGCATTGTGAAAGACTACGTTGAAACGTTGCTTATTATTATTCATATTAATCATCAAATATATATTATTTGATCATGTGAGTATTTCCATACCCCTTTTTGGTTATTTTCACACTTTGGGGTGGAACATGTTAACTTATTATCATTGCACTTGTAAACTTATTTGAGACTTGTAAATCTTTATGGCAATTCATTATGCAAGGTTGTAGTTAGTTGAACTTATGTGGTTACCATGTTATGGCATCATATGTACAATCATTAACTATTGCTAGCCCAGTGAAGTCATAGATCTATGGGCAAGACAAGCCTGCTTTGGTTGATCCAAGTAAACTTAGTTGATCGTATAATCTTGTAAACGTTTGAGACTTGTAAAATTTTGTCGAGGTTTGATTGATGCATTGTTCATAACATCCCTAATCACTTTATTCACTAACTTATGACTTGAATTGGCATCTTTTTATAACCTATGTATTTAAAACTATGGAATACTCACCAACATTATTGTTGACCCTTATTTTTAACATGTTTCAGGAAACGCCCAAGTTTAATATCTACTCTTTGAAGCTTGCACATCTAGGAATGGACCTAGATAAATGAATGAAATAGGAATAACTTGTTATCTTTTATGTTATGGTTTTATTTCTTTGGTACTTAAGCTTGTAATGTTACAATTGAATTTCATGATTAATTTATATTTGGGTTAATAATAGCGTTATGTGGCTGTGAACGATCTTAACTCTCACTCCTCGACGTTTCCGCCGTCAAGGTTGGGGTGTGAAAGATTGGTATCAGAGCCCATAACTATAGGGATTTAGGTTATTAGAAATGGTGACCTAGACTATAGTATGCATGAACCTTATAGAAATATGATCTTACTTGCAAGCTACATAATGTTATGCCCACTTATGTGCAATTTGATGCCTTAGCATAGGATTGCCTAAACATTGTTACTTGTCTCCCTAAACTTAGCTTTGACTCTTGACTCTCCCCGAACATGAAATCTCTTAACCTTATTCTCGTCGACACGTGGAATCTTATACTTATGTTATGATTTGGATCTTTAGACGTTATGTCTAATCTATATAAATCTCATCAAGGTTTTGATATCATGAACCTAAGAAATTTGTGTGACACATAGACACCTGTATTCTGGATTTCCTGGCAAAAGGCCCTCGGGCTAAGGCAAGCATATCGCATAAATCCTACGGGACTAGTTATGCTTACCTGGGGATTTCCGGGATGAGTGATAAACTATGGTCAACATGCACAAACTTCTAAGGCGAATGGGTCAACTTACCTTGACGTGTCAACGTTTCCAAATGGTAATGCGTTACCAAATGGAACCATTCCAAGTGCCTTATAAGTCTTGCCTTATCTTTGTTGAATTATAATCCATGTTATTCTATTCCTCGTGTCTAACTCATTTTGCACATTCCAGCATGTCTCGTCACCATGGAAAGCATGGAAGTTCCGACCGTAAGCTAGCTGCCATGATTGCCCGACAAATGGCGGCCGTTCTTCCGACTATGGTTGCTGAACTTAATAGCACACTAATGGCTAATAGCAACAACAACACCAATGGGAACAATAGTAGTGCTAATGGAGACAATAGCAACAATCAAAACGGGAATAATCAACAAGGGAACAATCGTACTTGCACTTTCAAACACTTCAACTCGTGCAAACCCACTAGTTTTAGTGGAAAAGAAGGAACCACTGGACTTCTCGAGTGGTTTGAAAGTATGGAGAACATATTATTATTAGCGAGTGCCTCGACGAGCTCAAGGTTCGCTATGCCACAAGTGTTCTTCAACAACGAGCGCTAACTTGGTGGAATAGTGAAGAGAAACCGTGGAACTGAGGTTGCAATGGCGATGCCCTGGGAGGAATTCAAATATTATGATCCAAAAGTTCTGCCCAAGAAGCGAGTTGCAAAAGCTGGAGGAGGAGTTTTGGAATCTCAAACAAGATGGTGGTAACCATTTGGCTTATTCCACCCGACATCATGAGTTGAGTATGCTTCTACCACACATGGTGCCCGTAACATCGAGAAATTTATCAAGGGGGTGCCACCTCAAATTCAAGATGCTGTGGTGGGTAGTAGGCCCACAACTTTGGAGGAAGCGATCACTATCACTGCACAGCTCACCGAGAATCATATAAGAGCTGGCACGATGTCGGCAAAGGGTTCCAAGGCTATGGCGAAGGTGACACCCGAGGCAACAAAGGAGGTAAAGGCTGAGTCATCTTCTCAAAACAAGAAGCGTAAGTTCACCCCGACACGCAACTACGCTGTGACCGCACCAAATGCTCCTCAAAAACAAATGGTGGTTGCAAATCAAGCCCCCATGGCTAAAGCTTATACCGGTCCACATCCTATGTGTAACACGTGCAAGTACCATCATTCAAGAAACTCTCCATGCCGAGTTTGCTCATTATGTGGGAAGTATGGACACTTGGTAACTACTTGCTTTCGTGCGCCAAAAAACACTGCCATGCTTACCAACCGAACTTGCTATAACTGTGGTGAGCCCGGTCATATTCGTCCACAATGTCCTTGTAATTCGGGAACTATGCCACCGGCTCGTGGAAGGGCTTTCAACATCAATGCTAACCAAGCTCAAGCCAACAACGACGTGGTAAATGGTACGTCGTTGAACTCTTCTTAAATCGTCTCTTGTCTTATAAAATTTCCTATCTGTGTTCATCATACCAATAATGGATTCTTACCAAACAGGTATGCATCTTGTAAATAGTCATTATGCTTCTGTATTGTTTGATTCGGGTGCCGATAGGAGTTTCGTGTCCTTGGAATTCGAGCCTATACTTTCTAAACCGCGTGCTAATCTGGAGAGATCTTTCACGGTCGAGGTCGCCGATGGAAAATCTATTGTCGTTGACGTCGTAATATGTGACTGCACCTTGAGCCTTAACGAACACGAGTTCTTCGTCGACCTTATTATATGCATCTGGGAAGCTTTGATGTTATCATTGGTATGGATTGGTTAGCCAAGCAACGTGCGGAAATTTTATGCTTTGAGAAGTGTATCCGAATTCCTTACTGACTGGTGATACCTTAAGGGTCTTTAGGGAGAAATCATCTCAAAGACTCAAACTCATGTCTTGCATCAAGGCCCGCAAGTGCTTAAGTAAAAACTACATGGCTTTCATGGCATATGTAGTTAATACGAAAGCCAAGGGTAAGGAGTTGAAGGACATTCCTGTTGTGTGAGACTTTCCCGAAGTTTTTCCCGAAGATCTTAAAGGGTTACCTCCCGTGCGAGAAGTTGAGTTCAAGATTGATTTAATCCCTGGTGCAAACCCTGTGGCTAAATCGCCTTATCGTCTTGCACCTTCTGAAATGCAAGAACTCGCTAGTCAACTGCAAGAGTTGACCGATAAGGGTTTTATTCGCCCTAGTTCATCACCATGGGCGCACCTGTACTATTTGTGAAGAAAAAGGATGGTTCATTTCGTATGTGCATCGATTACCGCGAACTCAACAAGCTTACTATCAAAAACCGATACCCTCTTCCTCGAATCGATGACCTCTTCGATCAACTTCAAGGAGCAACTCAATTCTCAAAGATCGATCTACGTTCTGGGTATCATCAATTACGTGTTCATGATGATGACATTCCAAAGACCGCTTTCCGTACTCGATATGGACACTACGAGTTCATGGTCATGCCTTTTGGCCTGACCAATGCGCCTGCTGTGTTCATGGATCTAATGAATCGAGTATGTAAACCATATTTGGATAAGTTCGTAATCGTGTTCATTGATGACATTCTTATATATTCCAAGACGAAAGTCGATCATGAGGCACACTTGCGTCAAGTTCTTGAACTTTTGAAGAAAGAGCAATTGTACGCTAAGTTTTCCAAGTGTGAATTTTGGTTAGAAGAAGTTCAATTCTTAGGGCATGTGGTGAATAGCCAAGGAATTCACGTGGATCCTGCTAAAATTGAAGCTGTGAGGAATTGGTGTGTCCCACAACCCCAACCGAGGTTCGTTCCTTTCTGGGTTTAGCGGGATATTACCATAGGTTCATAGAAAATTTCTCAAAGATTGCTAACCCGTTAACGGCGCTAACCCAAAAGAATCGACTCTTTGACTGGGGACCCGAGCAAGAAGAGGCTTTCGAGACATTGAAACGCAAGTTGTGTAACGCTCCTATTCTCACACGTCCCGCTGGTAATGACGACTTTATGTATATTGTGACGCTTCTAATCAAGGTCTTGGTTGTGTCCTCATGCAACGAGGTAAAGTTATAGCATATGCGTCGAGGCAATTGAAGGTTCATGAAGTGAACTACACAACTCATGATCTTGAACTTGGTGCTGTGGTTTTCGCATTGAAGATTTGGCGACACTATTTATATGGAACGCAATGCATAGTCTACACCGATCATAAGAGTCTCCAACACGTGTTCAATCAAAAGGATCTCAACATGAGACAAAGACGTTGGATTGAGTTGATTAGCGACTACGACTGTGACATTCGCTATCACCCGGGAAAGGCGAATGTTGTAGCCGATGCGCTAAGCCGCAAGGTCCACAACAAGATTGTCTCAGTTCAAGAAATTCGAGATTGAAGGCAATGGTTTGATACGTTAGGAGAATTTGATACCGAGATTCATGTGGATGTCAATGAGGCTACTATCATGCTTCAAAACATAAGGATCGATAGTGATCTCGAGTTATGCATTCGCGAGGCTCAATAAGCGGCACTAACCGACGAAGGAAAAGATGAAGATTTGATGTCTAACGTTCGGTCACAATTGGAGACAAAACCGAACGGCATGTGGTACTTCTTGAATCGACTTTGGATCCCCAATCGTGACAACCTTCGGAACTTCATTATGAACGAAGCTCATCAAACACGATATTCCGTTCATCCTGGCTCCGATAAGATGTACATGGACCTGCGTGGTCAATATTGGTGGCCTGGAATGAAGAAAGATATCGCGACTTATGTTTCCAACTGTCTCACGTGTGCAAGGGTCAAAGCCGAACATCAACGACCAAGTGGTTTACTTGAGCAACCTGAAATCCCTATGTGGAAATGGGAACATATATCCATGGATTTCGTAACCAAGTTACCTCGTACACCTTGTGGTCATGATAGCATATGGGTCATTGTTGACCGTTTGACCAAGATAGCACATTTCATACCCATACGAGATACGTACAAGGTTTCAAGGTTGGCTCGAATCTATGTTGACGAAATTGTGAGTCGTCATGGCATGCCGTTGCACATTATTTCCGATCGAGATGCTCGTTTCACTTCGCACTTTTGGTCTTTGATGCAAGGACTTTTGGGTACTCAATTGGATTTAAGTAAGTCTTACCATCCTCAAACCGATGGTCAAACCGAACGAACAATCCAAACCCTCGAGGATTTACTGCGTCTTTGTGTTCTTGATTTTGGTGGCGATTGGGATACGCATCTACCGCTCGCGGAATTTTGGTATAACAATAGTTATCACTCGAGTATCAAGATGGCACCGTTTGAAGCACTTTATGGTCGTAAATGCCGTTCACCGATCTGTTGGACCGACATTGGTGAAAACTTCATCACTGGTCCTGAACTTATACAAGAGACAACCGATAAGTTTCTATTATCCGCAAGAACCTTGAAGTGGCAAGAAGTCGACAAAAGAGTTACGCTGATAAGCATCGTAACCATTGGAGTTCCAAGTTGGTGACATGGTTCTTCTTAAGGTTTCACCGTGGAAAGGTGTTGTTCGCTTTGAAAGAAGGGTAAACTAGCTCCAAGATTTATAGGACCTTTCAAAATCCTGAGAAGGATTGGAAAGTGGCTTATAAACTGGAACTACCTTCCGACCTTAGTGGAGTTGATTCTGTATTCGATGTCTCAAATTTGAGAAAGTGTTTGGCCGCGAGGGTCTGCATGTCCCATTGGAAGACATCCAGGTCGACGAGTCATTGCATTTTGTGGAGAAACCTGCTGAAATTATGGATCGCATCATGAAGAAAACTAGAACCACAACTACACCAATTGTCAAGGTTCGTTGGGAGAATAAGTGTGGAGCTGAGTTCACTTGGGAGCGTGAGGATCATATGAAGGAGAAATACCCGTATTTGTTCGCTTAGTTTATTCTTAATTTCGGGACGAAATTCTTTTAAGTTGGGGAGACTGTAACAATTTGTATTTTTGGTTAACTAATAGTTAACCTCGTTTATTCTTGTATGGACCATTAATACTTTTCATGAAACCTTTGGGGCTAATTGTGTTTATCTCCTAGTTAGTCACTAATTCTTTAATGCAAAAAGATTATAATTATCTATTAAATTGAACATAATAATAATCATAAAAATAATAACAATAATAAATTTTGTAAGTGTAATAATTATGTTATATTAATACTAATAAAATAATAATAATAATAATTTTATAGAAGTTATTAAAGTTAAAAGATGTTTATAACGTGGGTTTAAGCAAGTTAAGAGGTTAATTTGAATTTTGAAACTTTAAAAGAAGTTTTGGGCATAAAATAATAAGGGTTGAAGGTTGAGGGACAAATGTTGTAAAAATTTGAAACCCAAACCAATACCCCTCCCTTACCCGATTTTCCGGCCGCAACTCCGGCCACCTTCCGGCGGAGTCCGGCGACCTTAAAATCGTCAAAATACATCGAATTGTAACCCCCAATCCAATCTAAACCATTCGGGAACTCGATTCGAACTCAATAAACTACTAAAATTGGGCTCTAACACCGTTACAAACCCAAATGATGCATAACCGAAATCGTCATTAAACTCATAGTCGTTCGAAGCATTAAACTCAAATAATAACCTAATTAAACGAACCTAATCAATTATCTAGTCATTCCTAAACGATTATTGGTTCCAATTTCTCCTGAAAACACATAAACAACTCGACCCAATCAACCCTCTCATCGTGAACCTGCAACTATTCGAACCCTATTTTCAGAGCTTCAAAATTCGAAATTAACATAGGGCTTTTCATCCTTGAGGTCATTAGAAACTACTTATACATCGAATTTGATTATCATCATCATTCTGTACTAGAGGTCCCGGGTTCGAACCCACTCACATTCTGTACTAGAGGTCCCGGGTTCGAACCCGGCGACCTCCAATATAATTTTTTTGGCTTTCAGCCTTTAAAAAAGTATATAAATTTTTATGAAAATTATAAAAAAATGTTTTGTAAACTTTGGTTATTTTTAAAGCTATCCTATTATTTTCTATAAATTATTTCCACAATTACCTTAACAATTTTCTTATAAAATAAAATTTTAACAAATATTTTTCCTAGTTTAATCATGTAAAACTAAACTTTATATAGTATTTTCTTTTGAATCATTTAATGATTATTTGGACACTTGATATTTTATATTTATAGATTAATCATGGTTACCATAGAAATTATATTTTATAAGTTAAATTTACAAAATCGTTATAAAGGCTTTTATTTCTTTAAAATTCTTTACATGATATTGTTCTTGGACTAAAATAAGATCTCACTAACTAGCATCATCTAAATATTAAAACCCTCAAATACCAAATTGAAACCCTAGTCTCGTTTAACCATTAAATATATTATTAAATTGTAACCTTGTAAATATTTATTTGTTTTAGGTGCATTGTGAAAGACTACGTTGAAATGTTGCTTATTATTATTCATATTAATCATCAAATATATATTATTTGATCATGTGAGTATTTCCATACCCCTTTTTGCTTATTTTCACACTTTGGGGTGGAACATGTTAACTTATTATCATTACACTTGTAAACTTATTTGAGACTTGTAAATCTTTATGGCAATTCATTATGCAAGGTTGTAGTTAGTTGAACTTATGTGGTTACCATGTTATGGCATCATATGTACAATCATTAACTATTGCTAGCCCAGTGAAGTCATAGATCTATGGGCAAGACAAGCCTGCTTTGGTTGATCCAAGTAAACTTAGCTGATCGTATAATCTTGTAAACGTTTAAGACTTGTAAAATTTTGTCGAGGTTTGATTGATGCATTGTTCATAACATCCCTAATCACTTTATTCACTAACTTATGACTTGAATTGCCATCTTTTTATAACCTATGTATTTGAAACTATGGAATGCTCACCAACATTATTGTTGACCCTTATTTTTAACATGTTTCAGGAAACGCCCAAGTTTAATATCTACTCTTTGAAGCTTGCACATCTAGGAATGAACCTAGATAAATGAATGAAATAGGAATAACTTGTTATCTTTTATGTTATGGTTTTATTTCTTTGGTACTTAAGCTTGTAATGTTACAATTGAATTTCATGATTAATTTATATTTGGGTTAATAATAGCGTTATGTGGCTGTGAACGATCTTAACTCTCACTCCTCGACGTTTCCGCCGTCAAGGTTGGGGTCTGACAATTTCCCCTTGAACGTCTGATGATGATAAGGTAACATCAGTAAAAGTGTCATTGCTTGACCACAAAGATTAAAGTCAATGCTATCAACATGCACATACTATTTCAATTGAAAACAACCTAACATTTTACAATTATCGACAATCCAATTGGAACTCCAAACACTTAACAAGTGCTATCTTTCATAACCACGAGATCATTTCACGAATGTCATAAGCAATGACAACTACTCGTAGTACTTGGATCTACATAAGATCTGATACGTGTGTCCGCTTGTGTGTGTGTGCTACCCACGACCGAACCGATACAACCCGAACCGACCAAACATTACTATACGCTTTATACATGTCATTAATGCTTAACGATAACTGTCAATAGGTGTTTGACTGTTCTCTGCATACAACTGTTGGGAATCTCGATCTTTCATACCTACCACTAAACTTGTGAGTTTCGTGGCCCTTTCTTGTGCTTATACTACTTTACAAACATTTACAAACATGGGGGAAAAGTATGCTCACCCGTTTTCCATGCTGTACAACATACATACAATTTACATACTTGGAATTAACGTGCTACTGTTTTGTGGGTACTTATCTGATACA
Organism: Flaveria trinervia; assembly: GCA_025506515.1. NCBI lineage: Eukaryota > Viridiplantae > Streptophyta > Magnoliopsida > Asterales > Asteraceae > Flaveria > Flaveria trinervia. The sequence continues at coordinate 41,592,197 of CM046451.1, forward strand.
TGCTTGAGTCTGCTTTGTGGTTCTTTCTTACAACCATTTAATTCTAGTGTGGAACCGACGGTTAGGTATTGGTAGTACTACTGGGTTGACACCCCCACCCTCGTGTTGGTATACTAGTTAGTACCAACAATAGCCAGGTACGGGCCTTGGGTGAATATATTCCGACAAGATTCTTTGTGTACGTCATTAGGTTTGGTTGTAAAGCTCTTGTCATGTGATTTTGCTTACTTATAACTGTATGCACGGTATTCTGCAACAACTTTGTACAGCATCAATTACTTATTTACTTTAAACCTGCGAACTCACCAACAATTTTGAGCATATCTTTTCAGGTGATCATGCTAGCTGAGGTTCTAGGTGTGCTGCCTTAGTGGAGACCCTAGGATGCATTTTCGGGCTAAACTGGTCTTTTTGAAAACAATTGATGTATCTATTTCAAACAACATTATACTTTGTAACTTGTTCCCGGGTTGTGGGAATTGCATACAATGTTATTATCTATGTTTATCTTATGTCATGTTTATGGTTATGGCTATGTGGTCGTGATTACTGACTAAACACGACACAAGTCCCCTTGTTGTCGGGTGTTGTCATGACACGCTTGTCATCATTATTATTATTGCATCTCTATCGCTTACCATGTGTTATGACGATTCCCGTCTCGTTACGCCCCCGTGTTTCCGCTCTTAGCGGGGGTGTGATAGAACCCTCTGACACTCCATTGCAAATCTCCGAGATACTGCATGGTGCTTTCCACACCTATGTAGTTGATCATACTTTATTCCATTGTTCATTCCTTATCAGTTAATATAGTTACCAACTTTAGTTGGTGACAAAAGGTATGTCAAGGATATGTCATGATTACCAAACCTTAGATCGTATTTTATCTAAGATATCTTACCTTTAGCAGTGTAGTATTTTCTTTAGTCATAGGTTTCCAGCTGGCATCAAGTATATCCAGCTGTAGGTAGTAGTATATATATACTTTCTCGTGGTAACTCATGTAACATGCCTATAAGAGTTTTGTAATACTTTGAGTTGAGAAGTAATGTATACAAGTATCTTGAAAATTATCTTCTTGTGCTTTGATTACATAGTATATTATTATCAACTATTAGAGGGATTCCGCATCATCTAACCGAGTGTGATTTAGTGAGTTTGAGAGAAAACATTAGTGTTAAGTGACTAATACTGATCCTGCAATTAGTATCAAAGCTTCATAGGCTCTTGATTATGAGATCTTACCATCCAAATAAACCTTTTCTTCACTCATTCTTTCACCACACTCAAAATGGCCCTCAATCAGAAATCTTCTGAAGGTGAAATAGGAACAATGTCTAAGGTACCCATCATCACCCCTAAGAATTTCAGATCTTGGAGCACACGGATTGAAGGTTTCATTAGGTATCAAGACAACATGATGTGGAAATCTATCACCAATGGACCTTACAAGCCAAAGGTTGCAACACCGGCTGGAAATGGTGCTATAATAGAGAAGGTTGTTGAAAACTATTCTGATGAAGACCACAAGCGGCTAGATATTGAAAAAAAAGCAATGACTATTCTTATGACTGCTATACCCAACTCTATCATAGTGGGTTTTGAGCATTGTCGGTCAGTCAAAGATCTCTTTGATGCTTTGTCCCAGATGTATGCCAGCTCCAATGACTCCAAGAAAGATTCCCTGAAGCAACAATTTGGAAATTTCATTTATATTGCTGGAGAGACCCTTAGCCAACAATACTTAAGGTATATGGATCCCATATCTTCCTTTCAGTCTGTAGGAATAGCTTTTGAATTAGAAGATCTCTTAAGAAAATTCATGAGTGCACTCCTAAATGAGTGCTCGTTCTACTGTGTCTCTATCAAAAGGATAGAAAATCTAAACTCCCTCACCATGACTGAACTATATGGCATCCTTGATGGATACCGTGTAGAGATGGAAGAAAAAAGAGGCCACCAGGTGAGTAGACCCTCAAGCCTTCCTACAAGTAACCCTTTAATGATTGCTAAAGGCTCAAGACCCCCAATCTCAGCAGTACCTAACTTACTTCCAGCAGTCATCCTGTTCTTCTGGGCCATACATCATATTCCCTGAGACTCCAAGGTCTCAACATGCTTAGTCGAGTCCTTTCCAGAATAGTTATGCCTTTGTCTCAGAAAATGGGCATTCTAGTGATTTTCAGTTTTGCTTTGATGATCTAGAATGTTTTAGCCCAGATGATGTCAATTACATGGACATTGTACAACAGATGGCTCTGTTAACTTACAGGGCAAAAAAGTTCTTTAGGAGAACTGGAAGGCAATTTCCCCAAAACGCAACTTACAACAAGTTTGGGTTTGACAAGATAAAGGTCAAATGTTATAACTATAACTAACTTGGTCACTTTGATAGGGAATGCAAGGCCCCCACAATAAATCCGGGAACCTCTCAAGCCTCCACACACCCCTCTACATTTAAAGCTTTCGAGAAGTCAACTGAACAACATACAACTGTTGTTGCTCAAGAAGTGGACTGGAGATTCATGGTACAGGATGTGACTCCTTGTTAGATCTAGAAAGGCTGGTGCAACCAAAACCAAACACTTAGACAATTTGGTGCAACTAATAAAGGTCTTCCGGTCAAGAACTTCCAATTTCAAATGGAGTTCTTCCGAAGGCAAAGCCAGATCTTCCGAAGATTATGTCTGAAGAATATTCCGAAGGAAAACAATAACTTCTGAAGACAAAGTCTTCTCTCTTCCGAAGTCTAAGACTTAGAGAAAACAAAGAAAATGACTTCCGAAGCATGAAGAACTGCAGTAAGCCTCAAGCCTCAGAAGAAGTAGCCCCTTCTGAAGTATAAGTGACTTCGGAAGAACAAGTTCTTCCGAAGCCAGTTAAACTTCTGAGTATAATCCTTCTAACACTCCGCTTCAAATCTCTAAGATACTGCATGGTGCTTTCCCATGCCCATGAAGTTGACCATACTTTATTCCACTATTCAGCTTTTATCAATTAGTACATTTACCAACTATAGTTAATGACAAAAGGTAAGTCATGAACATGTCATGACTACCTTATCTTAGATAATATTTTATCAAAGATACCTTGTCTTTAGCATTGTAGTATTTGCTTTAGTCATAGGTTTCCTGTTGGTATTTATGTATATCCGACTGTAGGTGATAGTATATATAGTTTCTCATTGTAACTCATGTAATATGTTTGTAAGAGTTTTGTGATACTTTGAGTTGAGAAGTAATATATAAAACTACCTTGAAAATTATATTCTTGTTTTCCTAGTTACTTAATATATTATTATCAACTCTTAGAGAGACTCTACATCATATAACCGAGTGTGTTTAAGTGAGTTTGAGAGAAAACAAGTGTTTAGTGACAAAACTGATCTTGCAATTGATATCAGAGCTTTTTAAGCCCTTGATTGTGAGATCTTACCATCCAAATCAACCTTCTACACTTTTTCTACTCACTCACTCAAAATGGCCCTCAACCAAAAAACTGAAGTTGAAATGGGGATGATGACCAAAGCACCTATCATCATCCCTGAAAACATTAAATTATGGAGTAGATGTATCAAAGGTTTCATGAGGTATCAAGATGGCAAGATGTGGCAGTCTATCATCAATGGTCCTTACAGACCAAAGGTTGCTGCACGAAGTGAAAACGGTGCCCTGATAAAGAAATTCGTAGAAGACTACTCTGATGAAGACTGTAAAAAGATGGACATTGATAGCAATGCTATGATTGTTCTAATGACTGTAATACCTAACTCCATCATGGTGGGTTTTGAGCATTGCAAGTTAGGAAAATAACTGTTTGATGCCTTGTCCCAGATGTACTCCAGCTCAAACAACTCCAAGAAAGATTCACTAAAGCAACAGTTTGAGAACTTCACTTATATTCCTGGAGAGACCCTTAGCCAACAATACTTTAGGTATATGGATCTAATTTCCTCCTTTCAGTTTGTGCGAATTACCCTTGAATTGAGAGATCTCACTCGAAAATTCATGAGTGCACTACCAAATGAGTGGATGTTCTACTGTGTCTCTATCAAGAGGATAGAAAACTTGAATTCCCTCACTATGACTGAATTATGTGGCATCATGTATGGATACTTTGTAGGATGGATAACAAGCGAGGCCACCAGATGAGCAGACCCCCAAACCTTCTTGTAAGCAACGCTTTAATGGTTGCTGAAGGCTTAGGACCCCCCAAACTTAGCAGTACCTGATATACCCCAATAACTATCTTGTTCTACCCATATCATTTTCTCTAAGACTCCAAGGTCTCAACAGGGGCATCAAATTTCTTTCCAGGACAGCTATGCATTTGTCTTAGGAAGTGGACATTCTAGTGACTTTTATTATTGCTTTGATGATCTAGAATGTTTCAGCCCAAATGATGTGGAAGATGTGGACATTATCCAACAGATGGCTTTGTTAACTTACATAGAAAAGAAGTTCTTCAAAAGAACTGGAAGGTAGTTTCCCTAGAACCCAACTAACAGCAAGTTTTGGTTTGACAAGACAAAGGCCAAATGTTACAACTATAACCAACTTGGTCACTTTGTCACACCCCGCTAAGAGCGGAAACACGGGGGCGTAATGAGACGGGATCGTCATAGCACATGGTAAATGACAGAGATGCAATATAATAAATGAAAACAAGCGTGTCATGACGACACCCGACAATAAGGGGACTTGTGTCGTGTATAGTTAATGTTCACGACAACATAGCCATAAGCATACGCAACCAAAAGATCACACAAATACAAATATCAACATTGTAATGTATTTTTCCCACAACCCGGGAATAAGTAACAAAAGAGTAATAATGTTGATTTAAAACAGACTACATCAAGAGTATTCAAAATGACAAGTTTAGCCCGAAAATGCATCCTAGGGTCTCCACTAAGGCAGCACACCTAGATCTTCAGCTAGCATGATCACCTGAAAAGATATGCTCAAATGGTCAAAAAAATTGTTGGTGAGCTCGCAGGTTTAAAATATAAATAAGTATTGATGCTGTAAAAAGTTGTTGCAGAATACCGTGCATACAGTTATAAGTAAGCAAAATCACATGACAAGAGCTTTACAACCAAACCTAACGACGTACACAAAGAATCTTGTCGGAATATATTCACCCAAGGCCCGTTCCTAGCATCTATTGGTACTAACTAGTATACCAACACGAGGGTGGGGGTGTCAACCCAAGTAGTACTACCAATACCTATCCGTCGGTTTCCACACTGGAATTAAATGGTTGTAAGAAAGAACCACAAAGCATACTCAAGCATGTATCAGATAAGTACTCACAAAACGGTAGGAAATTGATTCCAAGTATGTAAATTGTATGTATGTTGTACAGCATGAAAACGGGTGAGCATACTTTTCCCCCAAGTTTTTAAATGATTGAAAGTTGTATAAGCATAAAAAGGGGCCACGAAACTCACATGTTAAGTGGTAAGTATGAAGGGTCAAGTTCCCAACGGTTGAATGCAATGAACAGTCAAACACCTATTGACAGTTATTGTTTAGCATAATTGATTTGTATAAGGCAAGTAGAAATGTTTGGTCGGTTCGGGTTGTATCGGTTCGGTCGTGGGTAACACACACTCAAGCGGACACACGTATCAGACCTTATGTAGATCCAAGTATTAAGAGTAGTCGTCATTGCTAATGACATCCGTATGAAGATCCCATTGTTATAAAAGATAGTACTTGTTAAATATTTGTAGTCCCAAATGGGTTGTCGATAATTGTAAAATGTTAGGTTGATTTAAATTGAAATAGTATGTGCCTGTTGATAGCGTTGACATTAATCTTTGTGGTCAAGCAATGACACTTTTACTGATGTTACCTTATCATCACAAGACATTCAGAAAGGGAATTCACACATACACACATCATCAGTCACACAATAGGACCAGACGCTCGACTCAACACTCCATTCGTACAAATCAACCTTCAATCGTACAAATCAGCTTCATTGGCACGATTGAACCTTCACTCGTACGACTGGCATTCAGTCGTACCACACAACACCCAATCGCACGACTTAACCTCCATACGCACGAATCAACCTTCATTCGTACGAATTAGCTTCATTCGTACGACTGATCCTTCATTCGTACGATTGGCCTTCAGTCGTGCGATACACACAGTCGCATGCATTCATTCGGTCGTAGGACTCAATCGCACACCACATTCATCCGCATTGACTCAATCGCACACACATTCATCCGCATCGACTCGATCGCACGCAACATTCATCCACATTGACTCAATCGCACACAACATTCATCCGCATTGACTCAATCGCACGCAACATTCATCCGCATTAACTCAATCGCACACAAGACTTGATTGCACGACTCAGTCGCATGACATCCCCAGTCGCACGACTCACCCAGTCGCATGGCTCAGTCGCATGATAGACCTAGTCGCTTGAACTGCAGGTTCGCGACTGCTGAAGTGCAGAGCAGCCTTCCGCCGCCCCGAGCACGGGTTTTACACAACATGGACTTCCAAAATCACACAACAAACACACACAAACAAGAAGCACACACAGAAAGTCATCACACACACCCACACGACCTCTTGTGTTCGGGTTGACTTGAACACCCGAAACCCTAGAAATGGGCAGCAGTAAAACGAGCAAGAAATGGACAACCAAGGTCGTCTACCTGCAAGGATGGAGTAGACTAGGTTGTAGATGACGTCTAGACGATGAAAACGAGACCAAATGGAGAGTTTTTGGTGCAAAAGTGAAGAAGATAGGTGGTGAAGAAGAAAATGGAGAAGTGAAGAAGATGAAGAAAATGGCTAGGAATGGGGTTTTTATACCCATCCCAAGTTGCAAAATGTCAAATTTAGTCCCTGCACTTAGCCCCCGAGTTTTCAAAGTTCGTTTCGGTTGAAAACGACCTTAAGTGTGTTTGTTATATTAATGTTAAAAGTGTGTTTAATGGTAATTGATAACTTAAAATGATTTTATTAATGACCATGTTATAATTAAAAATGATATATTTGGTGATACTGGTGGTGAAATTTATAAAAGGTTTAGGCTTAGCACACGTTCGCGGAGGAAGTACAAGCGCAAGGGTAATAAAACAAACATGATTTCTTATAACAGGATTTCATGAAGAAGAGGAAGAATAATTAAAATAATTCTATGGTTAATTATGTTGTTCGACGGACCTTAAGGTGACGGATGTCACAACTTTGCCAGGGAATGTAAGGCTCCCAAGTCAAATTCGGGAACCTCACCTGCCTCCACACATCTCTCTACACCTAAAGCCCTTGGGAAGTCAACTGAAACAACAGCTATGGCTCAAGAAGTTGATTAGAGGTTCATTGTACAAGATGTGACTTCTGCTCAAGCACTTATGGTTGGAATTGACGACAACAAGGTATATGAACACCTTTGTACTCCAGCCTGTATTGCTAAGGTTAAGTTATATCATGACTACAATATGGAAATTAAATATGATATTGAGCCTTTAAATATTATAAAATATGATTTTAAAAGGGCTAAATCTGACTACCACAAGAAAATTGAGGAGTTAGAGAAAACTATGTCTTTGTTAAAACATGAACACACAAACTACAAGATTTAAATCAAGGATTTAATATCTAAATTGACCGAGGCTAAAGACTAGCTTGTCACAGCTGAGGCTCAAGCCAGAAAGCATGCTATCTCTGAGCAAACTTCCAAGCCATTCTTGCATCATCCTCTCACTTAAAACATTAAAACTGTTAGATCTAGGAACAATAGGTCTAGATCATTTTGTATAAGCGTAGAACTTTAACTAATACTTGTAATGAATATTCTTAATTCATTATTTTGATGTATGCATTATATATATAGGTTAACCCATATATGTGTTGATCTGTATGATTGTAGGATTCACATTATACTTGGTTAATTTCTGAATTGACTAAGTGTAAGAAACATCTTCAGATGAACATTTTTGTTCTTCCGTAGATATCTTTCTTACAAGACATTCATCCGAAGATATCTTGTGGATGAACATCAGTACAGATACAAGTACTACAAGACCAAAGATTCACTGATGAACAAGATTACACATGGAGAAACTCAAGTTAAGACTTCTACGAAAGAGCAGACTTCTACGGAAATCAAAGTTGCTGCGAAAGACCAAATACTTGTACTTAAATGATAAAAGTAATTCAAGTCAACAAGTCAGTCATGAAATCCAAGAGATTCAATGTTTCCTCAATAGAAATACGTGTGTCTATAAATACAAGTCTTAGGTTACACATCATATAACGAGCAATAAATGGCAACATACAAACTATCACATCGTTTCACATGATCAACCAAACATAAACCCTATCAACCATCACATCATCACACCAAAAATTACAAACACAATCATAGAATAGAACATTACTATTTGATTCTTTGTATTCGTTAACTAGTTTTAATGAATTACTTTTGATTCAAAACATTTTCTCATGCATATTAATTTAAATTTTTTGAGTGTTTCTTGTCTATATCTATTGTGTTTGATATTTAATATTTGATCAACTAAGAAATGATTAATGAGCTTTTTGCAATCATTAACTCGATTCCAATAGAACACTGATAATTCTTGAATAACAATACTTGGATTCACAGGTGGTATGAGAGCCACGTGCTCATTGATTTATATTAATTGATTTATGAGTGTTAGAATTGTTTAATTGTTTGTTTATTTCATTAAAATTTTTAGTTCTTTTGATTAGATCTATTGTTTTTGAGCAAAATAATTTTGTTCTGAATCAATTTTAAAACAATAAAGCAGTGATTTGTCTTTAAGCAAGTACTGTTTCATTGCTTGATTAAATTAGATCTATATTCACATTAATTGAATCATAGATCCATGTTATTGATTGATAATCATCATTATTCAAATTAATTGAACAAATAAATTAACAAAATCCTTGATTTGATACTTAGTTATCATTACAAGGATTGATTGATTTATGACCTCAATCACTTAATTACTCATTTATTAAGTTTTGTCATCAATTAGTTCATTATTTAAAAGAAACTCTATTTTAGTTGAATTAAAATACTTCAACTAAAAATGAGTAACTTTGTCGGGGGATCATCATATCAACCTCCAAATTGGAAACAAAAGCGGATTTTAAATTCTGGAAAATCAAGTTCAGGAATCATGTGAATTATACTGATTCTGACTTATGAGTATCAATAATTGAAGGTCCGTACATTCCATCCACCTTAGGCCAGATTAAAATGACAATAATCATCCTATAAGTACAAAAGATCTATTACCTGATGATGCCAAAAAGGTTAAAATTGATATTAGAGCATCAATCTGCTTAGTATGGCTTTACTTGAAGAAATATTAATCAGGTGTGAAAATTATAAAACAACAAAATCCTTATGGAAGATACTTCATACACTTTGTGAAGGGAGTGATGAAATCAGAAGCATTAGGAAGGACACACTTCGCTCACAATATGAAACACTTCATCATATTCAGGGTAAATCAATTCGTCAACAACTCCATAGATTTATGTAATTGGTAACTAAGATGAACATCATGGAGTTGAAGTATACAAATAAGGAATCAATAAAAGATGCTCTATACTTTGCCTGAAAGTTGGAAGCAAACTATGTCCATGTTTAAGAACACCATTGATATCAAAGCAACTGGTTTAGATACATTGGTAACTAAAGTTGAAGCTCTTGAAATAGATGAAAAATCAAGAAACAGAGTGTGAGAACACATGTCACACCTTATTATTTTAAAGAAACCAAAAGTTCTTGAAGTGCTTTTATTTCTAACAATGATAGTGACAACTCTTGTACTTTGAGTGAAGATGAAGAAGAAGTGAGTTTTTATACATCAAAGCATACAAAGAAATCGTCTCAAAGTAAATCAGGAAAGGAAAAGGGAAGACCTAATGAGAGAAAAGACACATCTACATCATCAGCAAAGTCTTCATCACAAAACAACCAAGTAGAGCCCATCACTGTGATTCTGGACTCTCAAGAACAAAAGGCAGCCTTTGTAGCTTTTAGTTCAAGTTTTCAAGCTTACCTGGGAAGCACATTAACAACTGCAAATATCTGCCAACAAGACTGGGAATTTCTACATCCAGATGTAGTATAGGAGATGGATCATCAATGGCAAATGGCAATGATTGCTTATAGAGCCAAGCAGTATCTGAGAAGAAACAAAATTTTGGCTACAGCAAGTAAAACATCAAATATTAGTGTTGATAAGTCAAAGGTAAGATGTTTCAAATGCAATCTCCATGGGCACTTCTCAAGAGAATATAATCAACAATCAACTCCTGACATGAGACAACATCAACAACATCAATCTCATTAGCATCAATCTCATCACCAACAACACCTCAAATATCTTTCAGACAACCACATCTAACCAATTCATCCCCACCAGCCACAAATGCATCAGTAGAACCTAATAATTTTGAAGAAACTAGACTGATCATACTTCAAGATGGAACCTATGACTAGAGCATATATGAGAAGGAAGTCTTGGAAGAGAATCAAGCATTAATGGCCCACATGGAGAACAAAGTTCCACCCATGGCTAGAGAGGTAAGAGATAGACTTGTGTTCATCAGTATGTGTTGAGGAAGTTGAAAGATATAGAGTCCATACTCAACAACTGGATGATAAAGTAAAAAACAATGATTTTGAATGAATCTCATACAAGAAAAGATAAATTATATCAAATCAAAATTAATTCTTTAAAAAAAGATTTAGATAAGCTTGTTTTAGAAAATTACAGCTTAAAAGCCCAAGTTGAGCACCTGGCCACTTCTCTAACTAAATCCATGACTGATCATGCATCAACTAAAGTGAAACTTCAGAAGTTTCAACTTTCATCTCAACAATATGAGAAATTATTGAATTCTCATATTGAATTAAAAAATAGGTATGGGTTGGGATATAATGCTGTTGCACCTCCTCTGAATGATGACTATACAACTTTACTTGAAACAATGACAAACAGCTTGTCAAATCATTTTGTGCCTTGCACCAAGTTTGAATCAAAATCTAATGAACAAGTTAATAGCAATGCATCCGAGGTGAGTGAAACTAAGTCTTTTGAATCAGATAAAATCAAACAAAATGACTCAGAATTTGACTTTGATGAATGTGATGACTTGGATGATTCTGATGAATGTGATGATAAATATTCGGATCAATTGAATATTGGGAAGAATGATTCATTTGAAACAATCATAGCCAAAGTTCTTGAAGAAACAAACTTGCCATATCCTCCAAACCAAAGAAACATGTTGAAGACTATTTGCAAGAGAATAGCTCAGCTAAATGTAGGTCTTCAAGAACTTCATCAACAACAAAAACCTTCAATTGAAGTGATTGAAAAGTGTACATCTACTGAGAAAGTACACATATATTCCATAGAAAAGGGAAAGAAGCAACTATTAGCAGAACTTCTTTGGAAGAAGAAACATTCTTTAGTAGCAGATCTGCGGAAATCCAAATCTACTAAGTCAGTAGAATATCTGCACAAGGCAAAAGTAACAACCAAAAAGAAATCAAACCAGAAAGTGGTGAACCCTAAGCAGCAAAAATTAGAAAATCCTAAACAAGAATCCTTTGACATTACATCAGGGAAAGGCAAGGATCCATCAACTGCAAAATATGAAAAAGTTTTAAAGATTCAAAAGCTACAAAAGAAGAAGAAAGTGATTGATTGTGAGAAAGAATAAGACAAAATGTATTGCAAGTGGTGTGATATGAAAAATCACAATACTAAAGACTGTTACTTCAGTAGTTATTATTCTATTTTCAGTATGAACAATCACATGACTTCTGACTGCTACTTCAACAAAGATTGTGCAATTTGTAACAAAAATAACCATTCTACTCAGGAATGTTATTTCAACAAGAAGAACAAGACAAAAAGCACAAAGAAGCAACAATCTGAGAAGGATGAATCAGACTCTCAATCTAGTGAAAGTCAAGAAGATTCAAAAGAAAAGAAAACACAGCAAAAACAAAAGTTGCAAAAACCAAAGACATCTGTTGATGATAAACCTTTAAAGAAAGAGAAACCACTTAAGCATCTCAATACACCTCATAAGAAGGTGGATTTGATAGATAAGAATGAAAGATGATAAATTCTTTGATCAATTTGAAAAGGATACACATATACCATAGTAAAAAACAAAGGATGGTGAAACTTTCAATAATCAAGGTTCATCATAAAAAAACAAAGCAGTAGACAACAAAAGAAAAATGAATAAAGAAAAGATTGAGAAACCAAAATGTTGATACATATGTACCTAGTTTAGGAGCTTAATGTAAATGTCTGTCATGTCTTACATATACTTAATGAATGAGTTAATGAAATACAATATGTGATTGATGCTTATAATGTTTAATGTTTCATTGTTTATTATGTGATAAAAGTATATTGAACTAACTATGTAGGTTTGAGGTTATTATGCATAGTTCTTAGTCAATAATGATTGAGAAACGTGTTCAAAATTAATCGTATGAAGTCTTCATGCGAATGGACCATGCTAATGGACCATACGCATGAATACTTCATGCTAATGGACCAGTCGCATGATTGAACCAGGAGACTGGATTAGTCGCACGATTGAGACATAATATTGACTCAATTGCACGACTGAACCTTTAGTCGTGCGTATGAATCAATCGCATGATTCAATCGCACGACTGAACCATGGTAATGGTTCAGTTGTACGATTGAAAAACCCTAACCTATTAATACCACTTAATTCGTGGAAAAACAGAGGAATTAAGAACACTTCTAGAATTTCGACTCATATTCGTACCCTAGCCGTCCAGAGACTCCAGAAAGCCTGTTCCAACTTCATAGTTCACAATTGATCTTGTTCTAATCGTTCTTAATGTTTCTTTAATCGTTAGATTGATTGGAACTGCGTTCTCATTGATTGGATCGCCAATCAAATAGGATTCTACACTATTTGATCCGGTTTCACGCATTATCAGTTAGTACTCCATACGTACACGATCCTAACAAGTGGTATCAGAGCCTTGGCTCTTGATTTTGCGTGTGATTTGATTAGTTTCGATGTAAAGATCACGTTTTTCATTCAAAAGAGTCACCTTTTTTTAGTAAAAGAGTGTTTTCGACACCTCTAGGTCTAAAAGTTTACGTTTTTCGGCATACGGCAGATTAGGGTTCTTGAAAAATCGTGTTTTTGTGTCAAAGTGTCAAAAACCTTCGAATTTTCAAAAACAGTAGCCTTTAGTCGCAAGATTGGCTCAATCGCACGACTGAACTCAATTGCACCTCCCATTCGTATGATTGAACTCAGTCGCTCATCCATTCGTACGACTGAACAACCCCATTCGCTTGTCTCCAATCGCACACTCCATACGTACGACTAAATCCAATCACATGATTGAATTCATTCGCACCTTTCATTTACACGATTGAGTCATCCGAATTGGCCATCCGCATTTGTCCAATCGCACGATTGAATCATTCACATCTGTCCATTCAATCAAGTGAATCAGTTGAGTTCTAAAGTTCAAAGTTTAAAGAGATGGAAGATCAGTTCTCTGCATTTACTACCGGTAGGGACTCACGGATCCAGAACCTTTTGCTTCTGGAAAACTAAATTGGGAATTACAATAAACCACCTAAACTTATAACGTTAGATGATTACCCACAATGGAAGCAGCGATTCGAGATCTATCTTAATGGAGTTAATCCCAACCTTGGGAATCTATTGAGACAAGTTATAGTATGCTGGTCAGTGTTGATGGTGTTAAATTAACCTTGGGTGATATGATTGACAGCTAGAAAGTGAAGTACAATGCTGAAAAGAAGGTGTTTGCCCTGTTGACTCAGTCAATACCAAAAGACATATTCCATCAGTTTTTTGAGAACAAACAGGCAAAGAAGTTATGGGAAGCTTTGGAGAAACGATACGATGGGAATGCAACATTGAAAGTTTAAAGGCAAAGGCTCTGAAGAAGGAGTTTGATAACTTCTCTTCAATGGGGAAAAAAAGCTTTACTTGAACTGATCAATCATGCAGATATGTTCAGGGGATATGAATTTGAGAATATAACTAAGAAGTTCAGAAGGAAAAACAACTTCAATTCATTAAAGACAATTTGCTTAAGAAAAGATAAAACATTTGTCAATCCCCTGGAAAAGAAGAAAAAGGTGGAAGCAGAAGAAATAGTATTCCCTGAGTTGAAGGTGAAGCCAACTGAGTCTTTAAAGAGGAAAGTAGTGTCTGGTACTCACTCTTCCATTCCTATCTCAAATGTGTACTATGATGAGAAAACATATGAGCTGGTGATAGAAAGGAAGTGGGGAGGAAAAGAAGGAGCTGACATTAGACTTTTTAGTGGATATGAAGTGAGAATACTTGATGAATCATACATCCACTACATTTATACCAGGCACTTCAGGGAATTAAACAACAAATTGGGTAAACAAGACATGCACTTCTTTTTTAAATGCATCAGGTTGTTGAAACTGGCCTATGACAGAAAAAAGATTAAAAGAGATAAAAGAAAGAAGAAGAAAACACCACTGCAACTTGGAAACATTGTTAAGCTTGAAGTAGATGTGGGAAGGAGTTTATTGATTCATAGAGATGGTCTTTCAACAATCTCCATATGGGAACCGATTTCTCTGAAAAAGTTACCAATGGAAGCCATCTACAACATGAGCAAAATGAAAATACATGTGCTGAGTAGAGACAGGATGACCAAAGCAACTAATTTTGTAAACATGATCAAGGCCATTCTGGATCCCACCAAAGCAGCATTCATACTACCTTCTGAAGACCCGGCTGAATCTTCACAACATCAATCACCTTCTAAACATTAAGGAAAACTAGGTTGTATAATCCTAAGGGGGAGTATTGTTGCCCCCTGAAAGGATCATACATGCCAACTCAATGGGTGAATTGATGATTGTTTAGCTGGAATCCCACAAGTCCAAGATGCAATGCCGATGAAGAAATACAAGAAAAATAAGAAGTATTATCTTCCGCATTAGTCAATGTGGAAGACAAAAATCTAATGCGGACAAGTGTTTACTCTTCCGCATTAACTAATGCGGAAGACACAACACTTATGCTGAACAAGTTACTCTTCCACATTGACTAATGCGGAAGAATAAAAGAAGATGCGGACAAGACTTTGATCATCCACATTGACAAATGCGGATGACCAACCAAATGCGCACAAGTATTTGTTCATCCACATTAACCAATGCGGATGACCAACTTACTAATGCTGAAGATCAAGTGGAAATGCGGATCAAGATTATCTCATCCGCATTTGTCAATGCGGATGAACAAGCAGAGATGCGGATCAAGACTTAGACTAGTTTTTCATGTAATAGGTCAGGGGTAGTTTAGTCATTTTGTAAAGACATCTTGTATTGTCTGTAAATAGAATAGTTTACCTCGTACTGAGGTGACGGTTGATAGATAGAGGATTTTGTTGTAATTATTCTCTGTAATTTGTCAACTTTCATATGTCAATACAAATAGAAATTTATGAGTAATTTTTCTTGCTTGATTGTTCTTCGATTGTTTGTTTCCGCCACTCAATCGTTGACTTGATTATCATATTCGATTCTCAGTAAGAATATCACTCTTACTAAAACCCAGTCAAAATGATGTATCTAATTACCCGTTTTGTGAATGAGTCGATGAAGAACAGGTTCAAGAACAGAGCGTGACTATGATGCAATTCGTTCAGGTTACAATCAGTGATGAAAATCGAATTCGTTCCACAGAGAGTTTCGAATAGTTCAATTGATGAAAAGCCCTTTGTCATTGTGAGTTAGAGGGCTCGGTTATGGGTTCACGAGTGACTTGCAGGTTCACGCTGAAGAGAAGATCAAGTGGGATGAATTTGTGTTTGTTAGATGAAATAAAATGTAGCAATCGATTAGGAATAGGTAGATGTTCGATATTGAGTTATTATTAAGCTTTAAGGCTCGAACGACTTTGGATCGAATATGATTCGATTATGCACTCGATTGGAGTTAGTAACTGACGGTTAAATGCCTTTAGTTGGTACATTCAAGTTCGAAATGGGTTCTAGAAGGGTTGGAGAACGGTTTCGGGATCAAGAAACGGCCAACTTTGACCTTTATGAGGTGGCCGGAGCTGGCCGGATCTTGGCCGGAAAAAGGTGCCGGAAAAACAGGGTAAGGGGGCGGGTGGTTTGGGTTTTTAATTAATTACAAGATTACCCCCTGTAGTTTCAAAAGTTATCATTTTATGCATAAAACCTTTATTTTAAGTTTTAAAATTGACAACTAACCCCCCCTAAGTTAATTATTTTAAGTTTTTAACTCTTACAAGTTTAAAATTTTCACAATTATTATTAGTAGTAACAATCTTATTATTAGTTTTATTATTTCGACAATTATCTTTATTAATTTTATTAATAATGCTTCCATTATTTATTTTAGTTATTACTTTTGTTACAACTACCATCATTATTATTATTTAACTTAATAGTTATATTTCTAGATTTTATATTAAGGGTTAAAGACGAATTACAAATAAGTATAAATAACACATGAGTTTCATAATTGACAATAATGACCCTTGTAAGAATAAACGAAGTTAACTTTCTATTAACGGAAAAATATGAGATGCTACAATCTACACCACTTCCACCACCTCTACAGCATACCCATAGCCACCCACTCATCTACCTCCTCCCATATTCACCACAGTCAGCACTACCACCACCAGCCACCAAGCTGGTCCCTCATCCCATACCACATTCACCACTGGATCATCTCTACCTCCCAGTGGGGTAGAGGAATAGTTGTCGGCACTAAATCGTATGGTGCTGAAGTTGTTAGCTGCCGATGACGAGAAGACTGCTCAGCTATGATAGCTGATGGAGCTAACTGTTGCTCAATCATAGCAGATCTCTTAGCAGGAGAAGGAGATCGCCCAACTCAAAGAGCATAAAGCCGAATCAGCAAAGAAGATTGAAGAGTCAGAGTCTTCTAACAGATCTATCATGTTCAAGCTTAAGGAATCAAAAGAAGAGCCTCTAAAGATCAGAGAGGATGATGATCATAATAGTGATGATTCTGATGATGATGATGGAGATGATGATATGGGAGAGGATGAGAGCAGAGATGATAAGGAGGGTGATGATGCTGTTGCATCTGCTGCTACTCAAGCAAGTGAGCGACGATCTAAGAGAGCACAGGATCAAGGTGCTTCGTCCTCAGCCCCACCAGCTGAAGAACACATGATTCAAGATCAAAGTAATGCTTAGATGTTTTTGTATTCTGAACTTTTGTGTAATTGAATCTTGTACTAAAACTTATGTAATGAATGTTTATGTATATAGTTAATGTTTACTGTCTTGATTATTTAGTGATGAATGATGTGTTACATGTTTTAAATCAAGCTGATCCACAATATCAGCGAGATGAATACGATGTTGCTCCCCTTCAACAGATCATGTCTTAACTCACAATGATACTTGATCTGCAAGGGATTGTCAGGAGGTCAGTAAGCTATACTCTCGAAGAAGGAGAAATCATTCACAACCTCACTGATGAGCAACTCGTAGAAATGTTCCGGTTAAACCCAGATGAATTGGTTAAGGATGCCCCTACCGTCGATGTTGCTAGTGATAGTGAGCTCAACGATGTTGATGAGATAGAGATTGAAGACATCACAACATAGCACTATCCGAAATATACTGATGGAGAGGGAAATGTCGTTCCTGATTTTGGAGATACACTCGACAGTAATATGTATGTTAAATTGGATACGATGGAGAGGGAAACCGAGAAATCAGAAAGCCAAACCCAAGCCTCGAACGCCGATGTTGAGAACAAAAAGTATGAATGGGCGGCTTGTTTTGCAGAGATCCGTGCCCAACGCATAGCGCCAAAGCCGAGTGCCTACGCCAAGCTCTACAAAGTAAAGAAACATCTAAGGGTGTCTGGCAAGATTATAGAGTGGGCTTACTTTGAGGATCTAAATGTGAATGCAGTGAAAAGGGAGAAGGGAATCGAGTACTTCAGATTTCCACATGATCTGAAGACTCTTCCTAGTTTTGAGCTCAACCAGTTGGCACGCCTAAACCTGCTATATGCTGACCCCAGGAAGATGTCAGGATGGTTTGAAGCTACGTTGAAGAAAGAATACCACACTCGATGGGTTAAATTCAAGCCTCAACAACCTACGAGGTACATTCGAAGGTCGGAGGTGGACCCAAGGACTGGGAAACCTAAAGTGATGCTGAAGTGGAGTCCTTCGCGCATTATGTCAAAGATCCCCATGAGGGAAATGCCACAGGACTTCACTCCCCACTTCAAGTGGTGGTATTATGACTGGAGAACCAGAGAAGCGGTCATAATATTACTGAAAGAGCGCCAAATGGAGACCATCTGGGTATTTGACCTAATGTGGCTAACCAACCATTCAGCTAGTGATGTTTATACTTTATACAGGTGGCCATTATTCTATGATCCACAGGATATTGTACAGGCCCTCCAGTTTTAAAACGTGATAAGACTCTATATTGCATTCGAGATACATGCTGGAGTCACAGTCGAGGAGAGGCATAAGAAGTTTGACGAGCTAATGAAGGATCCCAGACGATGAAGGAAACTAGGTCCAAGGGGGAGTTTGTTGATCCATATGTACCTAGTTTACGATCTTAATGTGATATGTCTGTCATGTCCTAAATGTAATGAAACGAATGAGTTGAATGAAACATATTATACGGTTGTTGATCTTAATGTTTAATGTTTTAGTGTATGTTTTATTGTTTATTATTTAGTAACGCATATTGAACAAACTATATAGGTTGAGGTAGTTTGAATAGATCTTAGTCAAATAATGAGTGAGAAACATATTCAAACTTAGTCGTATGAAGTTTTCATGCGAATGGACCATGCTAATGGTTCATACGCATGAATACTTCATGCTAATGGACCAGTCGCACGACTGAACCAGGAGACTGGATCAGTCGCACGACTAAGACATATGGATGACTCAGTCGCACGACTGAACCTTCTGTCGTGTGATTGACTCAGTCGCACAACTGAACCTTCAGTCGTGTGATTGACTCAGTCGCATGATTTAGTCGCACGACTAAACCATGCTAATGGTCCAGCCGTACGATTGACTAACCCTAACCTATAAATACCATTTAATTTGTGGAAAAATGTAACACTTTCAATATTTCGACTCCTATTCGTACCCAGCCGTCCAGAACGTCCAAGAAAGCCAGTCCAAGGTCATAGATCGTTCTTGATCGATTCCTATTCGTTCTTAATGTTTAGTTTATTCTTATATCGATCGGATTAACATTCTCACTGATTGGATCGCCAATAAAATAGGATTCCGCACTATTTGAGTCGGTATACACGTAAATCAGTTAGTACTCCGTCCGTACACGGTCCCTAACAGTTGTTCAACAAGCTGTGGCTTATCATCTTATCCTTGGTTAACATAATCAACGAAGTTCCAATAAAGGGTGACGAGCAAAATAAATGCCACAAATGTGTGCGGATGACCATAAAATGAGCGAAGCACATGAAAAATGCTAAAAGCAATCAAGCTAATAACCTATGTTGTTGGTGCGATCTATGCAAAAAGAATACAATTGCTCAAACAAGAAGATAGGTTGTGTGCCTCTATGTTGTGCGGTGGCACTGACCTGAGGATAAGCATAACCTAAATATTCTAGAATTCATTATTATTTGCGCCTCTCTATTGTGTGGTGGCACTGACCTGAGGCTTAGCATCTCTTTGATAGTTCTAGAATAGTTTCTTCTTGTCAAAATACCATTAGACCACTCAAAAATCTCCTGAGGAACGTTGATTACCATATAAGCGTGGGATCCACAAATGCTTGTTGATATAATCAAACCTTAAATCATCACCAATGTGTCTTGATGGGTGCGGATAGTATATATAAAGATTTATCGCGCATATTCAGTTTTAATTGGTTATTACTAATACTAAACCACACACACAAAAGGCAATGTACGTGTTGTGTGGTAATATAGTGTTGGTAAGAACCGAGTATAAATCCTTGAACACACCTAGCCTACTTAACAAACTTGATGTTTGACTATCAGATTTGGTTTTTGTTAAAGAAAATGATAATTTGCATTGGAAAGATTTTTAGGATTTAAAAATAAACAATAATAGAAAGAAAGTAAACTAAGATTTGAAGCGTTTGGATTTAAAACCAGGGAATAAAAGTTATCATCCTAATTAGATTCCACTTATGTAACCGTGATGAATTGGTGGTGTGATTTAAAGATATGGATTAATGTAATTATGTTAATGTTTACAAAGATGAGTTGGCGTGATTTCTCGTCTATCCTGCTGACTTGATCCTGTCAGGCTGAGTTTTACTGCTCAGATCAAAGCCCTAGTAATGTAGGTAAATCTTTTGTGACCTATTTGACATACGATTTCTAAATACATAACTTAATGTTAAAAAGAGAGTTGATCAGGTTCCTTCCTAACATACCATTAATTTTAGAAAATCATAACAGTTACTGAAGTTTCCAAACTAATAAAAGGGAACCCGCAAATGATCTGAAAGTTAAGGTGATTTGATTTCTAATAACCATTTCTAGTTCGTTAGCCATGGATTTATTATGAAGACCGGTTTCGTGAATGAAAGTTAATCATACGATTTTTCGACTTTGTATGACGATCACAATCACAAACCATAAATTTATAACTTCCTATTCAAATGTAGATGCTACCCATCAATAGTTTCCCAAGACCACCATAACATTAACATAATATTTATCACACCATTAGTTCATCACAAATTACATAAGTTTCATCCGATTAGGATGATAAAAAGAGTTTAGCTCATAATGAGCTTGAACATAACAACATATAACAAATAAGCTAAATATGTAATCATCGGTGAAATGGAACAATCAAACCGATAATCCACAATGGATGGTGTTAGACGATCCCGAGCTTCTTCCAAGTGTTATATGCACCTCCCGAGCCTCCAAATGACCTTGAAGTCTTGATTCCCGAGAGAGTTCTGCTGAGTAACTCTCCCACCAAAGCTTGCCAAAAATGGTGAACTTAGGCTACTATTTATAGGCTTTCCGGAGTGCTTAAGCACGGCCCCATGCGTAAACGGCATGGCCCCGTGCTAGTGCAATGCTTACGAAAGTTGGTCGGCTCATACATGCAGGTTGTGTCGGGCACGGCCCCGTGCTAAATGGGGCACGGTCCCGTGTTGGAGGTGGGGAATGGCCCCGTGCCTAATGGGGCACGACCTCGTGTCTACTTTTATGGAACAGTACTTTTGTCCTTGTCAGATGTCCAAACACTGGGGTGTGTTAATTTAGCATAGGGGTGTGTTTCTAGCAAAGCATGGGGGCGTGCTTAAAGAGGCACGACCCCATGCTTGGACTCGAAAGCTCAGATTACTTCAATTTCTTGCTAAATATGCTTCTTTTGTCTATCTTGCCCTTTTAAACACCTGAAAACACAATTTAAGACTTTTAAGTACATTTTCATCATTTTAAGGAAGATATTAAGGAATAATTTATGTGCTTTTCATAGGATTTTTATGTATAATTTGGAGCACATCAAACATCCCTACACTTGAACTTTGCTTGTCCTCAATCAAAAATCACTTAAAATGACAAATCCACCAAAAACCAAATAAAACAACTTATAAACATGTCTTTCGAGAAATACGCAAGTAAACATTATTTTCATCCAAATATAAATATTCCAAGAATATGTGAAATGATATCCTAGCAAGTAATAAATTGGTTAGTAAAGATTATTATCATGTAAAAATCCACACTTCTCACAAGATGAACTCACACTCGGCTAAATAAATGGAGTCATAATCAAGATTAAGTATGACTAATACACTCAATTGCCTAGTATGAATACGTGTGAAATCATATGCTTGTTAAGAGATCAAATCTCCACCTACTTAGATATTTACTTGCATAAATCATTAGGTCTTTGATGGGTTGTAATTTGGCTCGGGCTCGGGTATGGAATATTTGGAAAAAGTGGCTAATTGCTAAGACAACGGTCTTGGCGTATTTTTCTAACATAAACTACAAGGAAAGCAATAAAGGTTCCCTATACAATACTTCAAGCTAGAAGGGATATGCTAGCTTGAGGACTCGTTAAGGTTAGATTGTTAAGACCGTATTTTGCTTTCAAAAATCGTACTTCATATTTTACCCAAAGATACACAAAACTTTCCTTTCTCAAGGATCGTTCGGCTTGAAGCCTAATAGTACCAATCGGATTAGTTTTGTGTATTGTATTAAGATTCAGTTTGATTCTTTTTGCATTTTCCATTATGGGATCAATTTCCATAATTCGGGCATCTTTCATATCTTTTTGCCCATCTCTTTATAGCACTTTTTGAAATCCCACAAAATGGCAGAACTTGTTCCTTTTTTCGCTATTTCTTTCTTTCGTCAAACGTGAGATTGAAAATTTGTTCACGGATTTCTGGGGGAAGTCTCGGTTTTGCGTGATGAAGGCAACAAAGCAAATTGAAATCAAAAGAATGCATTCCAGTTCTTTAAGGTCTACCGGTAAAAGACCAATTTTTTTTTATAAGCCAAAAATGTGTCTTTAACGAAAAGGGGTTTTGTTGAAGGCTTTTTGGTTAGTGACATGATGGCTTGGGTGATTGAAAGATAAAAACGTTTAAGCTCAACAGGGCTCACTATGATTAACGTTCGGGTAAGGAAAATAAAAGACAATGGTTGGGGCTCGAATGGTTAAGGTTTCCTAGTGCCTAACTCATTTTTATGCAGCAAATACTAATTAAGGTCTTGAAATGTATACCCAAAGCAAGTTCTTATCACACGTATCATATGGCACCCATAATTAAATCCAGAATGAAAGTAGAATTGCAATTTGCAAAAGCTTATTTAAGGCTCAAAAATAAACTAACATACGGATGGAATTGGGTAAAAGTGTTTCATTTTACATGATTAAATATTTTACTATATTATTGCATTTAAGGATATCACAAAAAACATTTTCAATTTTATTTGGACGTCATGAATTCACTTCTTTATTTCCCGAAAGCGTATATTTATAATTTGGTTTATCAAAAATTATATTAAATTTTTGGCTTCTTGTCACAAAAATTACTTGGTAAGTGATCTTTTCTTAAAAGTTTAAAATTTGGACCTTTTTAGCAAAGTCAAATGCATTACTCTCATCCCCACACTTAAAATTCACATTGTCCTCAATGTGATTAACATATTCAAGATCGAGAAAGAGTAATAAAATAACTCCCCTAAAAATGATGAATTTTTCAGTTGTGTTTGGTTGGCCTCGCGTTGTTAGAATCCTCGGTATCACCTGAAATGTCACCAATTTATTAAAAGCATTAAAATCCTAAACACATAAAATAAAAACAAAACGACATAAATTAAAAGATAGATTGGCATAAAACAACTGTATTGGGTCCCCGAAAATGATACGGTTTTCAAGGGCTTTTTGGGGGGATATCCCCCCACTCATGGTACATTTGGTTCCTGATGTATGTGACATCGTTGCTGAGGTCATCGACTCGGGAATGCAGACTTTCGACTTGGTTGAAGGCTTGTTGGGCATATTCAAATGATCGCCTTGCATGGTCGCTGGTTGTTTGTATTGACTCGTAAAGGTCTAACATGGTTGGGAATTCCCTTGTACATGAACTTGAAGATCCAGCTCCGGCTCCTTCCGGCTGTATTGGCATGTCGAGATCCTTAATTATTTCTTCGGGGTCCGCCGGATCCCAGATTTGTCCCTTCTTATCCATGAATCTTGGCTGGTCATTTGGTAGGCTTGTCACCATGTACATACTTGGGCAAAGGCTCAAGTCTAACAGTCCCGGCATCACTCCTTCAGTTCCCTCAGTGTTATAGCCATAACTCTCGTATAAGTTCAAAATCCAGCTTCCTCCAAACATGGGTGTTGGAGCACCTGCAATCGCATTCCTGGCAAAAAGATTACAAAAAAATACCCAATATTACATGGCAACTGATTAACCATACAATATAAAATGAACAAGTCCCTCAAGTTAACAACTCCCTCGCTTTGACCACGAGCTGTTATGGAATGACTAAGTAACCGATGAATGTATCACAGCAGCAGGTCTCGTATCTGACTGCTTTTTCTTTTACTTGAGTTGAACCCTCCGGTTCCAATCTGCTCCCAAAATGCGTTCCTCATTGCACCACTTCCCGCGTCTTTACTTTCCTCGTCCGGGAACGTATGGTACGCCGGCATTCAAGAAATTGCTTCCTCCTCCATTTCCTGTTTCGTGTAGATCCCGAGATAGACACCGAACAAGGCAATGGATGTTTTGTGCCAATGTCCAGCAAGTCTGAATGAAACTGCATTATTATCCCAAGGGTCAGAGTCTTTCATGCTAAATTTGAAAGATGCTAAAAATTCAAGAGTTAGTTCATAAACGGAAGGTCTATTTTGTGAGAATAAACACTTCCACTGAACACTTAATAGTGTATTGTATCTTTCTAGCTGTCCGACTGCCGCTAGTGTTTCTTCATCTGCTTGTAAGTGGGATCTTTCGACCCTTTGTAGCAATCTTTGAAGTCTATCATGACACCATCTCTCGCGGATCCCTTCAAAACGTAAGTAGGGATGATTCATGATCCTGAAATTTCAAAAATAAGTTAATCGATACAAAACAAATTTCTTGAGCAGTTTCATCATGTTAGTGAAAATCATGTGTTTTTCAAGACATAACATCATAATGATTCAACTCATGTTCAAAAATAGTTGAGAATTTATCATCCTAGGAGAATTTGTTGAACATGGGGGGTGCGTTTTGTGAAGCGTGGGGGTGCGGTAAACATGGTAAGGCATGGAATCTTAACTCGAGCACGCATGGTTGTGTTTGTAAATTGTTGATTAAGCATGGGTTTAACATTTTCTTGCTTTAAAAATCAAAGATTATACATTTAACATTTTAATCATTTGTTAATAATTCAAGATACCAAAAATATATTTTATGTTTAATACCACTTGGAATGTTGGAGCATATATAGTTATATATAGTGTGTCCGTCGCTTGTCGAGTAGTCTAGGCTTAATGTTATACACCTGATATGTTGTAAACACATGAAACTGGGTCATTCGTAGGAGCATATGCGAATGAGACTCAGTCGTACGACTGAGCTATGCTAATGGACCAGTCGTGCGAACTGAGAGATGCGATTGGGACATTCGTAAGACTGAACCATAAGTATGGTCCAGTCGTACGATTGAACAATACGCATGGTCCAGTCGTACGATTGAACCATACGTATGGTCCAATTGCACGAATGGGCCCAGTCGCATCTAATATGGGTCGAGGCCTATATATACCAGTTTCAATGTGTAGAGAGAAATAGGTTTGAGAGGAAGTCTGCCCGGAGCCTAGGGCTACCGGATGAGAGGGGAGATCATGCTCGATCTTCCCCTTGCCAAGAGTCTTGATTCTTATGTTGTAACGAGCTTGTAATCATTAGGTTTTTATCAATGAAACCAATATTTGATAGTTCGTGTTATTGATTTGAATTTTGGTTTTGGTTGTTCATCCTTCCGTCAAGAACATGCTCGGATGTTTATCGATCCCGAAAAACCGACTTCATAGGGAATGCTTGAACATGATTAACAAAAATTTCACCACGATGAAGATAGTCTTGTTAACAATAAAAGAAAACAAACTAATTAACTAACTAAACAAACTAATAACTAACAAAACATACTAATTAACACTAATCTACTTACAAGAATAAACATGAACAAGTAGGTAGAAAGCATTCATCATTCCATAAAACGCGTAAGAACAAGTCTTTACACATAATTGCTAGGATTTTGGTTGTTTAGAGACCTAATCACCTAACTACATGTAAATGACTTTCATAATCAAATGAATTAGCATACTAACCTCTTGATCAAATACTCTTGAAAGAACACTTGAAAAGATGAAAGAAAAATGAAAAACAAGGTGAAAATGAAAGTGGATACGACTTTGCAGGCAATTGAGGTCGGTATTTATCACGCAAAATTGAAGAGGAACAAGACAAAAGGCTGAAATATGTCAGCTTGTGTCATTTTTTGTCGAACACGGGGGCGTGCCTCCTTAAGCACGGGGTCGTGTTCATGTGTTGTGTTTGGTTTCAGTCTTTTGTTGTTCCGTTTTTTAGTTTCACGCGTTATGTAATTTTCCCGGTTAAGTTTTTTCACTTCCAAATCATCAAAAAAAATACGAAAATAGTCCTAGAGTTAAATAACACAAGCAAAATTGAAAATTACATTTCCTAAGGTCCTACGGCTACATGATACGTTAAAAACCGAGAATCTGAAACAGCAAAACCAGACTCTTTAACGCGCAACAGCACACTTAGCACGTCACGAAATGCTTCTAAAAGAAACCTCAACACATTTCGTGTGGAAGGTTTGGGATGGGATAGTGAGAAGTGCGGTTGCTCAATTCCGCAAGTTGTCGGTTAATGGAAATGAGTTCCTCGCTCATCTGTGAACTTTTTGGATAAGTTCAGCTAAGCGTTAGGATACAGCAAGGTTCATTTTAGTCAGTTGCTTGATTAGTTCATGCAGCTTGAAGAAATATTCTTGAGTCATTGGCTCTCATGTTTCAGAACGTGGTTTCTTCGTAGGATTCCAGTTGGAACTTCCGTGACTTGATTCTTCATTTTTCAGATGTTTTTAAACAGGAGTAAGTGTGATGAAAGAATGGAACAAGTGTGGTATTTATATATAGGTCGTGGAATGTGAACATGGGGGCGTGCTTGGCTAGGCACGGCCCCGTGCTTGTCAGAATTCGTCTTAAATTCGACCTGCAACGTTCCAGAGTCGTCAGCGGAGATCGTGGAAAGAAATTTGTCAGAGACATGGGGGGTGTGCTTGATGAGGCACGGCCCCGTGCTTGTGCTTGTGAGATCTGAATGGGGTTAAGTAAGAGTGAGATTCTTACCGTGAATCGAATATGGTAATCAAATCAGTGATTGAATGGCGGAAACAAACAATCAAAGAACATTCAATGCAAGAAAATTACTCATAAATGCTTTTGTGTTGTATATATGAATGTTGGATCCTGTATGCCCAAGACACATAGAACATTGATGTGGTTAGTACGTCATGATCCAAGTCGGGTCATACCCAATAACAAGCTTAGCAAACACCAATAAATATTTGATTGATGATATGATCATGCAATTAATATATGCACCTAATTAGAAAATGGGTTTTCTAATTTAAAGAAATGAGAGATAGAACAAATTATATGGATAATTTGTTCATGAATTATTATTATTTACATTGTTATTTAAATGGTTAAATAACAACAAATAATATGTGTACTTATGTTATATAATCAAAAGGGTTTTATTATATAACATGTTAACATCTTAATGTGTTAGTTGTTTTAATTATTTTAGATTGTATGAGTTATATAACTAAAAGGTTAATTATATGTCTTATCAATTAACTAATCACATTATTATGTATACTTATGTTATTTAACTAAAAGCCTTAGTTATATAACTTGTACACACCTTTTTAAATATGTAACATGACCTCACCACTTCTAATGTGTTACAAAGTAATTCAAATGGGAGGGAATGTGGTTTTGAATCCAGATTTTCAGCCCCTTTAGGTTGTATGGCCTTCCCCATTTGTCTTGAAAAGGTACACTCATTATGATAGTGGTTGAGTGCAAGTCTCAACATCCTATCTCTCTCTCATTTGCATAAATGAACTTCTAGAGAAAACTCCATATGCTCTCTATTCTCACAGCTGAAGAAGGTGTTTTAGAACTCCTTTTGGTCGTTTCTGGGTCCTCTCATGACTCAAGTTATGCTCCTTCATTTGTGTAAGAAAGGAAAAAGGATTTCCTCTCTTCTCCCAAAGTTCTCACGGCTGAAAACGGTTTTCAGCAGGCTTTTGGGCGTTTTTGGTGCTTGAAATCCTAGCAACCATGATGTTTGCTTAGAGGCTGGGTGGGTATGGACACTTGAGGACTTCTACCCTTGAAGTCTTGGCCCTTTTCAGACTCATTTCTGCCTTCTCTTTGGTCGTTTTTGATAGCATCCAGAAAGGTAGTATTATGGTATGATAATGTCATGTTTTTGGGTGTTCTTGTTCATATTGTATGCTTGCTTTTCACATAATAAAGATCCTTTTGTCTATGGGTTTGTTGGTTTTCACATGATAATGGTATTTTTCAGAAACTTTAACATGTTTAAAGTAGTATATTCCGCTGCATTTCATATGTTTAAATGGTTAAACAAGTTGTAAATGGTCCAACAAACCCCTTCAATGGCATCTAGAGCCGTGTGGAAACTAGCATCATTATCCTTGTAAAATCGGTTTTAAAGGATGTTTATCAACTCATTAGAGGCTGATTTTGGTTGATTTTATAAACCCCATGTCTTTCAAAGTTATATCTTCATGCTTATGATTAAACTTTGAAAGATAGGAATGACAATTGGTTGATATGTTTTGGTTATTGTTTGTTTGGACAAACAAACCCTAATTTTCAGTTTATGTTAGCTGAAAATTTGGGGTTTGATGGGGTTTATTTTGTTTTTTGAATGATGTTTGTGATTGTTCATTTGATGGTGCATAACCTAGCTTAGACCTGTGTTGTTTTGGTTTGGTTGCATGTTTGTTTTGGTTATTTTGTTCAATTGGGTTATAAGTTTTGTGCTTGTAATTTATCTATTTATTCATTGGGATGTAATAATAGATTAGGAGTATTTCTCTTTTACTAGAAAATATGTATTATGATATATATTATGTAAAAGAAGATGCTCGGGAAGGAAGCACAAAAGGAAGACACAAACTGGACTTGAAGCATACGGATGCGACATCAAGTGGGAGATCCATTGTGATCTCAATTTTGTGTTGTTGATAACCCTTAGGAAAGACCTAATGGACACACTTGTGATGGCAAACAAGTGTGGTTACAATAGTAGCTATGGTTATGCACATGTGGTTGTTTATATTATGCTTGTTTGATTGTGATTTTGTGAATGATTATGTGATATTTGGATATGATAAACAATCTTAATAAAAATGGTCTTAACAAGCTAATATATAAATGGCTCTTAATCATTAAGTGTTAATAAATGGTTATTAAAAGGATTAATGATTTCATAATAAAATGGGTTTTATTAAAAGAACCATAGGGTGCCAAGTATTTGTAAGCATGCAATTACAAGGTACATAGAGTTTTCAAAGTCTAGAATTAATGGAAACTTAAATCCCTTTGGTAACAAGTCTATCACCATCCTTTTACACGACACTCAAATCACTTGGGAACTATTTGTGGGATAAAGGTCACCTAACCACTTGTAGGGAACTTGTATCTTTGAGGTGAGTCTAACGTACTTGTGAGATAAAGGTCACCTAACTGCTTGTATGTGAAAACTCACACGTGTGTGTAAGTAGGACGACTTGAATTAGAAACCATGTGATTAGGGTCACCAAAGCATGGCGTACAATGGTGTTGATGGGATTAAACATGCCGACTAAACATATGATGTTTAACCGATCCCATAAGACTAGAAGTTGCAATAGGTTGCAATTGTCAAGTGTTGACTACCTTGTTAATTTAAATAATGGGATAAAGGTCACCTAACCATCATTTAAATGTAACGTTGGATTCTAGATTTTAATTGTTAATTGTCTATGAGACATTTAAGGGTATTAACGATTAAAATAAATTTATCAGAAATACTAAAATGAACTTTGTCAATTATTGTAGTGATGACCGCTAACTATAACGCTACCACCCCGATCGTCCCTTCCCTATCACTAAGATCTATTCTCGAGAGGGATCGTCCTAACCATAATTACCTTATGGACTCAATTTTGAAACTTGAGAATCGTTCTCAAGAATGAGTAAAGGCCTATGTCCTTGACGATTCCATACCTCACCAACCAACGCTATTGATGTTAAGGCTTTTTGACAATTGGCTTAGGCACATTAAGGATTCTGTGCAAGTATCCTAATCATGTTGGGAATATGATTCCCGAACTCCAAAAGGGTTTGGAGCATCATGGGGCATATGACATGATAATCTAGTTGAAGGAAATGTTCCTTCAACAAACTTTAGTAGATTGCTTCGTAACAGTTCGAGCACTTTATGCATGTCACATGGAAGAAACCCAATCGATATCATCTTATATATTCTTAAGATGAAAAGCCACGATAGCCTCAAGATGCTTAACTATCCTGTCTCAAAGTATTTGGCCAAGGATTTGATCCTTGATTGCCTAACTAAAGGTTTGAGACATTCATAATAAACTGTAATATGAACGGGTGGGACAAGAGCATCGGTGAACTTCACGCAATGCTCGAAACAACCGAGGGAGGGATGGGTAGAGAGTTTCTACCTATTCTCTCGATCAATGAGGGAGGCTATAAGAAATGGTCAATCCCGATCCTAAGGCAATTATTGCCAAAGGAAATGAATACATCAAAGCAAAGGTTAAAGCGAAACCTCGAAAAACCTAAGCTTATGAAGCCTAAGGTAACGGAGAACGATCCATGCTTTGAGTATGGAGAGATAGGAAAATGAAAAGGAAATTTCCCTCCTATCTCAAGGAGTTGAAAGACAAGAGGGATGTTGGGCAAACCTCAAATACAATTTCCATGATTCACACATTGTATTAAATGTCATTTCTTCAAACACATGGGTATTGGATACCGGATGTGAGACTCATACTTGCAATTGTTGCAAAGGGGTTCAAAAGAAATGTGCGCTTCAAGGAGGGAAACTCTATTTTGAGACTTTCAAATGGTTTGGAAGTTGTTCTCAAAACATTTTGTATGCACCTAGTTTGACTAGGAACATAATTAATGTTTCCTATTAAAACAATATGATCATGATTTAAAGTTTGTAAATAATGGTATTAAGTTTTATGGATGATGTATTTCATTTTAAGGATATGCCATTTTAATGATATCCATGAATTGGTTCATGATAATTCGTCCTATAATAACTCATTATACACATTAAGTGTTGGACCAAAAGAACCAATGAGCCAAGATCAGAAAACCTCTATGTCCCACATGGTATCACAACAACTGCTGAAAGCTTCATGAGCAGTTTGACAAAGTGCTGAAGACTTCAACAGCTGAAGAACTAAAGTGCTAAAGTACAACAGCTGAAGAACACAAGTACTGAAGCTGAACAGCTGAAGAACACAAGTACTGAAGCTGAACAGCTGAAGAACACAAGTGCTGAAGCTGAAGTTCAAAGTACTGAAGTACAATAGCTGAAGAGTTTACAAGTACTGAAGATCAACAACTGATGTACAAAGTCTGAAGACAAAGACTGAAGACATCAGCTGACGATATCTACTAAAGTCATCAGCTGATGAAACATCTGAAGTTCAAGTCTGAAGACCAAGTACTGAAGTTTCAGTAGTTTGTCACAACAGCTGAAGAATACTTCTTCAGTAGTTGTGATATCAGTAGTTTTATATTTTTAGTTTCAGTAGTTTTGTAAAACGACTGAAGAGCTTGTTCTTCAGTTGTTGTAGTTCAGTAGTTTTATGTTTTTCAGTAGTTATAACAACTGATAACACTTAGCATTTTTGTAAGGAGATGTCAACTGTTTGACATCTTCAGTAGTTGTGTTTCAGTTGTAATAAATCTGTTAGATGTCACTATCAAGTGACATCAGCAGACGTCACATCTCTTATATAAGAGGTGTCGACCTAATTGTAATTGTGACATTCTGTTACCACGAAAGCGAATATTGAATGAAATATATTTGCAGAATTCTCTCTCTATAACCGTCTTTGTTCTTCATTGAATATCGTTTCGTTCTTGTGAATCGACTAATTCATTGTTTGAATTCCGCTGCTATACTCTCAAATCAATCGAACATAGATCACTGATCCTAACAAGTGGTATCAGAGCTGGTTAATCATTGATCGATCTAACAATTGATCATTGAAACTGCTAATTGATATCTGTGTTTGATTGAATTAGCGTATTCGCAAGAACTGGTTATAGATTATTGAATTTCTGTCGCTTTCGTTCATTTATTTTGAGATCTTCTAGTTCAATTGGTTGTTGTGTTTTGTTCTAAAATTGGTTTAGCTTAATCGAATTTGATTGAATCAGAGATGACGACTCCTTCTAATGATCCTCACAATACCGGTTCCTCAACCAAGCCTCCGATGCTGGTTAGGACCGAGTATAACATATGGCAACAAAGAATGCTTCATCACCTGTCTGTTAACAGTTTAGGTTGTTGGACATCTGTGGTACATGGACCACATAAGCCTATGGTGAACAATCCAGAAACCAATCAAATGGTTCCGAAGAAGAAGGAACAATACTCTGATGAAGATCGGAAACTATTTGAGATTGATGCTAAAGCCCATGGAATTCTGGCCATGGCACTACCTAATGAAATCTATTCTGGGCTTATGCATCATGAAACTGCTCATGATCTCTGGAATGCTCTGAAGGAACAATTCGGTGGCACAGATGAGGTCTTAGCAAACAATAGAGAAATCCTTGCCCAACAATATGAGACATTCTCTCATAGGAAGGGTGAGACACTGAATCAACAGTTTGAGCGTTTTTCCTGCTTGATCTCTGAGCTGAAAATGGTGAAACAGGAATACACCAATAGCCAGATGAACAACAGGTTCCTCAGATCACTGCCTGAGAGATGGGACACATACACTATTGTCCTACGCTCCAGTGCAAATCTGGATGGCCTATCTCTCACCCAACTTCATGGGAAACTGCTTACATTTGAAAGAGAGATAGAGCAGAAGAGGAAACTGTCCTCATCAGGAAAGCTCACTGATGACTTTGTACCAGGGAATACTGCCTTGGTTGTCATGAGTCAGAATATGCTGCATCTGAAAGCAATTATGATGAGCATATTGATTTCTCTACAAATAGTTCTGATCATGCATTTGTTGGTATTGAGAGTCATTCTGGCAGTAATAGTGACAATCTATGCTTCATTATGGATGATCTGAAAGGAATAGCTGATGATGATCTAGAAGAGATGGATATTCTGAGCCAAATGGCACTGATTAATATCAGATCTCAGAAGTTCTATAAGAGAACTGGCAGGAAATTTCTGGACTCTCTGGCAAAACAAAGTTGGTTTTGACAAGAGTAAGTTGAGGTGTCACAAATGCCAAAGGCTAGGACACTTTGCAAGAGAGTGTAGATCAACTGGATCTAACTCTTCTGCACCCTTTGTGACTTTTCCTAGTACTAGTCCACAAAACAGAGGGTAACATCCTGCTGGTTCTGGTCATCATTCACATCCTAGATCTCCTGCATACTTTGTTCCCCAGGGTCAAATGTCATATCCTTATCCCTGCTATTATATGCCTCACCAAATCCTGTTCAAGCTCCAATTGCACATCAACCATAAGCATTGCCTGAACCACAACCTTCCCAATCTCATCAACAAACTCAACCTCAACAACACAGCTTCTTCACCCCAGGAGTTGTTGACTGGAGCAGTTTACCAGATGACTTGTCTGGTCATGAACAACTATTCTCAGGTGCTGGTCAAATGGTGGTGAAAGTCCTTTGGAAATCTAGCTCTTATGGCTTTGGATTCTGCTGATACTTCATCCACTAATGCCTCTGCATCAAAGGTATCACAGGTATCCTCTGAGGCAAAAGCCAAATTATGTTCTGAACCATGCATAGCAGCATTTGCATCTATTAGAGAAGCAAATGTAGCTTTAATCAACAAGAACATTGAGCTAGAACAAATAATTTCCAAAAGCAAAGCTGAGTTTAAGTCTGTGCTTAATGATAAAAATGATGAGATTTACAAATGAAATGCCAAAAACTGATGATAAGGCTAGGGAAGAGATACTTCTTGAGAAGTATAAATATCTCAAAGAAACCCTTGCAGTTACCCAGGTAGAGTGTGATAGATGGGTACAATCATGCAAAGGTTTTGAAATGCTTCTTAGTAAGCAATCTGCTTCCAATGTGAAGTTGGCATTGGTTACAATCACACTGCTCACCTACAGATTTACTCCAAGAGCAGAGGTAGAATCTGATGGTGAGAGTAATAACCAATCCATCTCATCATGTGATCTACTTTCTGATACAGCACAATCAGAAGTAGAAGTCAGCATCAAGCCCTCTCAGAACCTATCAGCTGATGTTGATGGTTCAAATGCTGACACTCACATGATCAATGAGTTGATCAACTTAGGAGTTAATTCTGAAAGTCCTGAAAGGACTAGAGAGCAAGATTTAACACCTGAAGTTCAAACTCCAACTACTGTCAGTACTGAAAAGAAGAAAACTGTCAGTAGAAAGAATTTGAAGGCTACTAAAGAGGAAGTCAAGAAAGCAAACAATGCTTCCAAAGCATTGAAGAGCAAGTCTCCAGTTGCTTCACCCTCTTTAGTTGATGATCAACCTAAGATGAAGAAGAAACCATGTGAAGTATGTGGTTTGTTCAATCATCTTACAGATGATTGCTGGTACAAAAGAGGTTCCAAACTCAAACAAAAAGAAGAAATTAAAGAGAAAATGGTAAAAATGAAAACTGAGTTTGAGACCATATTTGTATCAGCAACATCAAATCCTGTAACCCTTAAGTCCTCAAAGAAATCCAAAAAGGAAGGGGTTAAACAGGTGACAGCTGAGAGTGCTCAGAAGAAGAAGGTGCAACATAGGAACTTATCAAATTCCACTGGCAATGTGTCTGATGAGCTGAAAGCTTTATCACAAAATCAGACACAGCTGGTTATGATGGTTCAACATCTATTGGGTAGAGTTAACCAATTAGATGCTCCTATGTTGAAACCACAGAAAAGGAGATCCAAGCAAAGGATTCCTCTTCTTCACCATCTTCTTCCTCTCAAGCTGTTGTTATAACCTGTTAGTTTACCATCTGTTGATGAGACCAGGCCCAAAACCAAAAAGGTTTGGGTCTCTAAAACTAACTGATTGTTTATTATTGCAGGGTTCTCCAACATGCCAAAGTAGCATCTGGTATGTAGACAGTGGGGGATCTATGCACATGACTGGGAACAGTTCTCTTCTTCATGACTACTCTCAAGGAAAGAAGGGCTTTGTTTCTTTTGGCAATGATGCTAGGGGTTACATCATTGGAAATGGCTTTGTCTCCAATGGAGAAATCAAGTTTGATGATGTTAATCATGTGGAAAATCTCAAGTACAATCTCTTGAGTGTCAGTCAAATGTGTGATAAAGGCCATGTTGCTCTTTTCACCAGTCAGAACTGTAGGATTCTGTCATCCAAAGTTTTGCATTTGATTGATAAGGTGTTGGTGATGATCACACTCTCCTGAGAGCCAACAGGACAGGAAGAGTGTATGCCTTAGATCTTTCCAAGAAAATAGATCTAAGAGGCAATCCTTGCCTATTTTCCAAAGCCTCTTCTCAAGAATCTAAACTGTGGCACAGAAGACTGGGTCATGTTAATTTCAAAAACATGAATCAGCTTACCCACAATAGTTTAGTCAGAGGCTTACCAATAAAGGAGTTCCACTGTGATGAAACCTGCACTGCTTGTTTAAAAGGAAAATAGCACAAAGTCTCATTCCCTCCTATTGAAGAGCCTAAGTCCACTGCTTGCTTGCAATTACTGCATATGGATCTATTTGGTCCTGTGAGAGTAATGAGCATGGCAAAGAAGAAATACTGTCTGGTAATTATGGATGATTACTCCAGATTTGTATGGACTTTCTTTCTACATTCAAAGGATGAGGTGCTCAGAAGATTATTCACTTTGTGTTGTATATTGAGAAGCAGTATTCCCTTCCAGTCAAGTGTATTAGGAGTGACAATGGAACTGAATTCAGAAATCATACACTTGATGACTTCTATCTTTCAAAGGGAATCAAAAGGCAGTTTAGCATCCCAAGGACTCCAGAACAAAAGGAGTAGTGGAGAGAAAGAATAGGACCCTCATTGAAGCCGTAAGGTCCATGCTGGTTGACTCTGGTTTGCCACTGACCTTTGGGCTGAAGCTGTTAACACAGCTTGCTATGTGCAAAATAGAGTATTAGTAAATCAGAGGTTGATGAAGACTCCATATGAAGTTCTCCATCACTTGGCTCCTCTAATTTCATTTTTCAGAGCATTTGGTGTCCCTGTTTTATTCTCAACACAAAGGATCAACTCCATAAATTTGATCCTAAGGTGGATGCAGGGTATTTTGTTGGTTATTCATCTACATGCAAGGCATACAGAGTCTTCAACTGCCGAACAAAGATAGTTGAAGAGACTTTGCATGTGAAGTTTAATGAATCTCCTTTGGACAAGATTCCACAAAACCCTGTGGAGTTGTTTGATTTGGACATACTGCATATGTTCCTTATCAACCTCCAGCTGTTGCAGATCCTGTGGATAAATCATCTTCTGCAGCATGTCTTCCACCTGGTAGGATTGATGATGATGATGATAATATCAATACTCACCTATTCAAGTTTAGTGACCAACTGCCTGTGTCTGCTAAATTTGATGTTCCTGTAGCTTCAGCAGTTCCATCCATAACAAATGCTGATGAGATCTCTGTTTCCTACATCTTTTGAGTTACCATCTAATTCTTGGTTCAAGAGTCTACATCAACATCTGCTGCTGCTGAAGGTTCTACAAACACTTGCACAGATCTCATTGTTTATCAAGAACTGAAGAATCACCCCATGTCTCAAATTATTGGTGATATCAATGCTGGTGTTTCAACAAGAAGTCAATTGTCTAACTTCTGCTTCTATGCTCTCTTCATCAGTCAGCTAGAGCCAAAGAACTACCATGTTGCTTTGAGGGACAATGGATGGGTTGAAGCTATGCAGCTTGAGCTACTTCAGTTCAAGAAACAGCAAGTGTGGGAACTGGTTCCTCTTCCCCCAGGTAAGTGTGCAATAGGCACTAAATGGATGTTTAGGAACAAAACTGATGAAAATGGGCTTATTGTTAAGAACAAGGCTAGACTGGTTGTACAGGGGTTTTTACAAGAAGAAGGTATTGACTATGATGAAACCTTTGCCCCTGTAGCCAGACTAGAGGCAATCAGATTGTTCTTAGCCTATGCTGCATTCCACAATCTTAAAGTTTTTCAAATGGATGTCAAAAGTGCCTTTTTTTATGGTAAAATAAAGGAAGAAGTTTATGTGTGTCAACCACCAGGCTTTGAGGATAATAAACATCCTGAATGGGTGTATAAACTTGATAAGGCTCTTTATGGGTTGAAACAAGCTCCTAGAGCCTGGTATGAGACACTCTTACTTTTCTTCTTAAGAATAATTTCACTAGAGGCTCCATTGATAAAACTTTGTTTATTAAGAAGGTGGATCAGCATAAGCTACTTGTTCAGATTTATTGATGATATTATTTTTGCATCCTCTGATCCCCAGTTGTGTGATGATTTTACAACATTAATGAAAAAGAGGTTTGATATGAGTGCAATGGGAGAATTACAGTTCTTTCTAGGCTTGCAAATCAACAAAAGGCTGATGGAACTTTATTCATCAGTCAAAATATACAAAAGATCTTTTGAATAAGTTTGATTTACAAAACTGTAAGCCCTGTTCTACTCCCATGTGCAACACCACACAAATGGATGCTGATCAGAAAGGTAAAGCTGTTGATGAAACGCTTTACAGATGTATGATGGGTCCTTGATGTATTTAACAGCTTCTAGACCAGATATTATGTTTGCTACATGTGTTTGTGCTAGATTTCAGGCTGCTCCTAAAGAGTCTCATTTGATTGCAGTCAAGAGAATCTTTAGATATTTGCAAGTACACAATCTCTGGGTTATGGTATTCCACTGGACACTCTTGCAAATTAGTTGCTTTTTCAGATAGTGACTATGCAGGGTGCAAGTTAACTAGAAAGTCAACTTCTGGTGGTTGTCAACCTAGGCAACTGTTTGATTTCTTGGCAGAGTAAGAAACAAACATCTGTTGCTACATCAACTGCTGAGCCGAGTACATTGCTGCTGCAAGTTGTACTCTCAGGTACTCTGGCTTCAGAACCAACTTTGGATTATGGCATTACAGAGACTAAGACTCCATTATTAATGGATAGTGCTTCAGCTCTGTGTATTGTCAAAAATCCAGTCCAGCACTCTAGGACCAAACATATAGAGATCAGACATCATTTTATTCGGGATTGCTTTGAAAAAGGTCTGATTGATCCTAAGTTTGTGCCTAGTGCTGATGAGCTTGCAGATATTTTTACTAAGCCTTTGGATAGTTCTACTTTCCAAAATCTTGTGTTAAGGCTTGGTATGCTGCAGCTAGAATAAGTGACAACTACTGATGATTTCAGTACTAATTACTGGTGATCATTGGTACCCGTCACATATATGTACTGATGAGTCCTTTCACCTTCAGTAGTTTTATAATACTGATGGCTAAATGCCTCACAAGTACTGAAGTACTTTATCTGTTCCAAACTATTGATGTAGTTACAACTACTGAAATCAGTACAAACAGATAAGTACTAACGTCCTATGAAACACCTGAAAAGCAGATGCAAAGTCTGATGAGTAAGTGTTGAGGACAGTATGAAACAACTGAAAGGCTATGAATTGACGAAAACTACTGAAGAGAACTCTCTTTTCAGTTGTTTCTCCAACTGTTGTTTCATTTTAAACAACTGAAGCAAAACCATGTCTTCAGTAGTTTTAAACTACTGATGACTAATACCAAGTCTTCAGCTGTTTACAACAACTGATGACAAAACCACTGTCTTCAGTAGTTTCACAACTACTGATGCCAAACACCAGTCCTCAGTTGTTTCATCATCTGAAGTCAAAACCACGGCTTTCAGTAGTTTTCTAACTACTGATGCCTAACACCACGACTTCAGCTGTTTCAACGTCTGAAAGGGTAATACCATGTCAACAGTCGTTTAAAACTACTGATGACTAACACCACATCCTTCAGTCGTTTTCTAACCCGTACCCTATAAATATCCCTGACCTAATCCATCAAAGCTTCATCTTCTTCAAACCTAACGTTCCTCTCCAAAATTCTCTCTTCTAAATGGCGTCCATGCAAATCAAACCGCGACACAACTGTGTAGCTTACCTTACTAAATCGCCAGTCTGGGCTAAGTTCGATACTGCTATCGATCTTATGGTCCAATCACAATACAAAACGGCATTCTTCTCAATCCCATCCTACATGCCGAATCCCTCAAACAGTTTTGGATGAACGCCACCATCACCACTGGGGAGAACAACCACACATCTCCGGTCGGTCGTCAACAACAAAGAAGTGGTCATCACTCCCGAAATACTTCGCCAAACTCTACATCTCGATGATGCCATTTCTCCTGCTGGATATCCCAAGGGCACAACTGATCTATCCTTTGCCCATCATGGATATCAGGGCAACCTTAGTGCCTCCACTTATAATGAAGAAACATTTCCATGACGCTGAACGCCTAATTTTTCACATGGTAAATGTCTGTTTGGCTCCTAAGACTTCGTCTTGGGATCAAATGTCTACGAAGTGGCAGTAGGTAATGTATTCTATTCTTGAGCAACAGCCTTTAAAATTTTTCAGAAATAATATTTTCAGAGCTCAAGGATATGGCTCAAAAACTAACTGCTAACCGTTGGATATTATATCCACGATTCAATGGCCATAATTACAAACCAGCTTCACGCTGAGGGACTTGTTGGCTGGGAGTCCCTGCTACGACTGTTTTGCCTGAAGTATACTCCGGCACAACTCTGACCACACACTCAAATTGGCTGCCAAGCTGCGAAAAACCACGCAGCTGGAACCACAGCCACCACCTCCAATCAAAAGTCCCCACCAAACCCACCAAAAAGAAACCCAAAACGGCTACTCAGGGAAATGAGTCCCCTGAGGATGCCCCTGCAACACAAACGCAGGAGATATCCACTGGTCATAACCCCTAGTGGATATAAGGACTCTTCCAGCCATAGCCGCTCAGGATTCCTCTCAACAGGAGCCTGCAGCAACCACAAAAGGGGTACCCACACATCTGGGATCTTCCTCACTTGAGGGGATTGCATTGAAGAGCACCATCCTCCCCAGGTGCACACTGCTTCTATCCATTCACCCCATGCAACCGCCCCCCAAAGCCCACATTGCTTGTTGCACAAGTTGTAAGGCCCCGTTCCCGGGACGCTTAAGCTGGGTTCTCATCGCACATAAAACATATAATTACATTTGTATTAATAAATCGCAGCGGAAAACTAAAACAACTTCATTTCCATGTAAATGCTTTTGCAAACTAATACAACATCATTACAAAAATCGTTTGTTCGCATTACAATGCAAAACATTAATCAAAGAATGCATCCCAAAAGGGCTGAGTAGTCGCCCGTGCCATCCTCAGCAATCATTACTGCCAACTGGAAACACATCAAAGTCAGCGTTGCTGAGTGAGTTTTAGTTTATAAATAAACATACTTTACTTTCAGATAAAACCGTTCATACTTTTACATGATCACACATCATACGTACACATAAAATATCATTATTATCTTCCTTCATTCGGTCATTCCTTCTTTCATTACCTTACTTGCGCATCGGACATCATCCCGAACCAATACCATGTGCTACACCCCGGTTAGTCGTAGCTACCGGGCGAAGTCAACGAATGACAGCTAAACGTATGCCGCGGTACTAGGAGTAACCGTCAGTCTAGCTACTGGGCCGAGTCAACGAATGACAGCTAAACGAATGCCACAGTACTAGGGGTGAGCGGTAGAGGTTCTACATTTGGGGTCATCACCAAGAGGGACCCCGTATCCGATGTATGCAAGACGTTTCATTCGTTCATCATGTTCCTCTTCCTTTATCTTTCACTTTACGTTACATAATACTTCGTTCATTCATCATAACAAGTAAAGCCACAGGAAAGATATTAACATCGCATAAGGAACATAAACATGCATCAACATCACATCATACATGGCAACATCATCATACATAAACATAAACATCATCACCCTCATCATGCCCACATGCTTTCTAAAACCTCGATCATCATCTTAAAAAAAAATCTTATGGGAAAACCTTACATCAACATTACCTCTGCACTTTCCCCCGAAAGTCAGAAGTTAATCTACACCTTCCTCGGGTTCAATAGCCTATTCGGGCGTATGGACACCCCTCAGTCGCATGGGCTGCTGCAATACGGCTGAACACCATGCGAATGAACATGCGAACTATGCGGATATGAACCCTACGATGACAACCTGACATGCGAACTAATGGACCTGAGACAATGCGAATGATGACAACTTATGCACTGGACCGTCGGTTGTCCGAATGTGACGCATGCGACACCCAACGGACTCCTCCAATCGGTTGCTGAAT
Source organism: Flaveria trinervia (assembly GCA_025506515.1). Lineage (NCBI taxonomy): Eukaryota > Viridiplantae > Streptophyta > Magnoliopsida > Asterales > Asteraceae > Flaveria > Flaveria trinervia. Next base: position 41,633,603 of record CM046451.1, read on the forward strand.
GCCTCAATGGACCCAGTGCGACCCCCACTCCAGTCTGCGGCGTCATGGCCCGTCGCACCCTAATCCGTGGCCTCCAGTCGGCCTCAGTGGAGCCACCCTAACTGGTGCAGAGTGCAGTTCAACCCGACTGCAGCCGAGGGGTTTTCGGCCTCCAAACTCATCTAAACCCATTTAAGCCTAAATCGACCGTTTTAACCCTTAGGGATGCACACCATAAATCATTCAAGCACAACCAAGCAAGAAATCAAGTCACAATCGCGTCATACACTACACACACGCATACATAGGGGTTTCACCCAAAACGCGAAAAAAGATTTTCAGATGTATTCCAGCCCCAAAATCGTTGAAAAACAAGTAAAAGAGGGGGTCCTAGAACTCACCTAAACGAGCACAATGACAAGAGCTTCGACTCGGCTTGCTTCACGATGATTTTTGGCGACCTGAATCGACACGAACCAACACTTTTTTCCTTTTTTCTCCTCTTTCTCTCTATTCTCCTCTTTGTAAACTAAAATGTGAGTGTGGGGAGAGTGGGCAGCCCCTCCCTACATATATTCACCCATTTCCCAACTTTTCTTCATTGGCGAGTTTGGTCCCTCGACTTTTGGACTTTATTTTCTTTTCTTTCTTCACCGGCTTCAAAATAATAAATATCCGGGTGTTACACAAGTGCTGACTCAATTGCACTCCTCACCCCCTCCCCAGATACCAATTACTACTGGGAATACCTCTACCATTGAGGGGGAGGACAAAGTGCAATTGAGAACCCACAGCATAGGGGTTTACCACTTCTATCTCTGGTGTAGATAGGGAGATTAGAATATCTAGTGAGGCTGCCACCTCTTTTGCATCAGCACATGATCAGAATGAGGCTGGAACATTGCTAAGACCTCACTAGAGCAACAGCTGATGATGGACATAGTCCTGAGGCTGGAAGTCCCCAGTACCAAGACAAAGGGGCACATGCTACAACTGGTCTACACCCAGTGCATGTACATCCTGCTCCAAGCAGGAGGTCAGGTGATTCAGCTTCTGCTGATGATGACCTGGGCTTTTTCTATGATGTTCTTGCCCAGAACACAATCCTTGAGGAGGAAGTCAGTAGGCTGCAAAACCTACTTGACCAACTCTCTCAAGGAGAAAAGACCATCTGCCTCCACCAACCCACAGATGGCACCTTCAGTTGAAGGTTCCCCAAACACTGAGCCACTCCCAACAACTCAGCCACCTGCTCTGCTTCTGGCACTATTTCTCAGGAACAGAACCCTCCTGAGCAAATAGTTGTTGTCCTTCAAAATTCCCTCCCTCTCATCACACCCATAATCACTGACATTGTGACTAAAGCCATTGATGAGAGGATTCCTCAACTTTACAACCATTGATTGATGCTGCTGTGCAAAAGACACTTTCTGCGGTACAAACCCCTACCACCAATGCATCCAAAAGGGGGAGAGTACTGCATGTGAAAGAAAAGAAGAGGAAAAGAATAGAGGATGAGAAGGCCCAAGAGCAAGCCCAGGAGTTGGAAAAAGAAAAGCAACAACTGATCACCTATAAACGAAAGAAAAGTGCTGATGATCAACCTACTACTGAAGAAAATCCTTGGAAGAGCTGGTAAAGATGCTGATGATACACACAGCCGATCCATGGATAAATCATTGAGCAACTCTTCAGGAAAGGTTTTGATACAGCCATATTAGATAGTGAAATCAGGAAGTTGGAAGTGGAGGAGATTCAAACCGATGGGCTGGGTATGATGCACGTGAAAAGGAGAGATTGGAGATCATGATCCGTTTCATTGCCAAATACTTAGGACGATCTTTGATGGAGATTCGTGCGTGGACCAGAGACAGTATTCTGGTTATAGCCACCAGAATCTGTCTGTCTGAGCAATTCCACAAGGGGATTATCATTGAAGCCCTTGATGAGGTGGGGCTGGAAAAAGGTTTGAAATGGCAAGACTTACAAAGGCTAAACTCACAACAAAGATGCTGGAACAACCTTCCCTTCCACCCACTCAAAAACAACCTACCCCTCAAATCTCCAAACCAATCTCAAAGCCCAAATCCAAACAACCACAATCACAACCCACAAAACCACTCCCTTACCATCTAAACCAATAGCCGATGATGCACCCAAGAAGAAGAAGAGAAGGTGTTGAGGCTAGAAGAAGAAGAAGAGAGGATGATGTGGAAGAAGATAGGATGCCTCTGTCTGCAGTCCTAACATTGGCGAAAGCCAAACCTATGCCCATCACTCCCACCTCACAGATGGATGTTGTGAGAGTAAAGATTGAAGAAGAGGAGCAGCAAAAGCTTCATGATGATGAAATGCTGAAAAGCATTGACAAAACCTATGCTGCTTCGTCATCAATTATCAGCATGAAGAAAGAAGCTCTGAGATTGTACACTCTCGCCAACACATTTCAATTCAGAAAGAAAGGGTGAGAGTATGGCTGATCCGAGGGTGGCCTACAGGATTGTAAAGAAAGACATTCCTTCGAGATACAAGGGTCAAGTCAAGAGGATCGTAGATGAAGAGATCATAGTGGCCCTTATAGTATCACCCTGGGAGATTGTCGAAGATTTCAAGAAGGCCTACGAGACTAAACAACCACCCCAGAAGATGCTAGAGAACAGAATTATTAAAAAGGGGTTAGTCTACAAGAGGCTTGAGAACTTCAAACAAAATGAGCTCAGTCTGTTACTCGAAGTACTGAAGATCAACAACTGATGTACAAAGTCTGAAGATAAAGACTGAAGACATCAGCTGACGATATCTACTGAAGTCATCAGCTGATGAAACATCTGAAGTTCAAGTCTGAAGACCAAGTACTGAAGTTTCAGTAGTTTGTCACAACAGCTGAAGAATACTTCTTCAGTAGTTGGATATCTGTAGTTTATATTTTTTGTTTCAGTAGTTTGTAAAACAACTGAAGAGCTTGTTCTTCAGTCGTTGTAGTTTCAGTAGTTTTATATTTTTCAGTAGTTATAACAACTGATAACACTTAGCATTTTTGTAAGGAGATGTCAACTGTTTTGACATCTTCAGTAGTGTGTTTCAGTTGTAATAAATCTGTAGATGTCACTATCAAGTGACATCAGCAGACGTCACATCTCTTATATAAGAGGTGTCGACCTAATTGTAATTGTGACATTCTGTTACCACGAAAGCGAAATTGAATGAAATATATTGCAGATTTCTCTCTCTATAACCGTCTTTGTTCTTCATTGAATATCGTTTCGTTCTTGTGAATCGACTAATTCATTGTTTGAATTCCGCTGCTATACTCTCAAATCAATCGAACATAGATCACTGATCCTAACATTAAGCACCAAGAAACTTAATATGGGTTTAAGTTATTATTATCTTTGACATTGTTATCTTGGTCACATAAACAAGAATTGGATTCAAACACTTCAAAAGAATGGTCTTTTGGAAACAAATGAAAATGTTTCATTTGATAAGTGTGAACCAAAAGACTTATTAGGAATGATACATTTGGATGTATGTGGTCCTTTTAAGACAATGACAAAGATTGGTGAAAGATACTTCATTACTTTTACCAACGATTACAGTCGCTATTATTGTGTGCACTTGATGACACATAAGTATGAAGCTTTTGAAATGTTCAAAATCTTCAATAATGAAGTAGAAAATCAACTCTACATAACTATCTATGTTCTTCATTCTGATAAAGGAGAAACTAAACCCTATTTGGATATGGTTCAATTTATTATGGCTATGAGCTTACCATCTTTATCATTTTGGGTTTTCGCATTGCTCTTTAAGGCTCATATTATGAATATGACCCGGACCAAGAACGTGTAGATTAGTTGAATATCCTAGAGACTGTATAGGATACTGTTTCTTCGACTCAATAGAGCAAAAGTATTTATTTCTCGAAAGGCTAAGTTCTTGGAAACCGAGTTCCTTATCAAAAGAATGATATATAGAACTGGGGAACTTGATAAGGATCAAGATCCACAAGCCGATACACTTATGGTTGACACTAGCTATCAATAAGAGGTTGTTGATGATAATCAAGAGGTTGTTGATGATAATCAAGAGGTTGATCAATACACACTAAACGTTCACAAATCTGGTAGAGTTAGTATTCCATCTAAGATATATGGATATTCCAAGAATGGATGCTATGTGGTTGACCCTTGTAGGCTAACCATATACCAAGATGCTATGTTCAATTTGGATTGGGACAAATGGCTAGAAGCCATGAACGTAAGGATGCAATCCATGTATAAAACCAAGTTGGGAATTGGTTGACCCTCCACTTAACTCCAAACCGGTTGGATACAAGTGGGTTTTCAAGATGAAAATAGATATACATGAAGACTTGAATACTTATAAGTCAAGACTTATAGCATAAGGTTTCCATCAAACTCAATTGGTTGATTATGATGAAACTCTTACGCCCGTGGCAATGCTAAAGTCGATTAGGATATTATGTGCCATAACTTCATATTCTGAATATGAGTTTTGGCAAATGGATGTCAAAACCTTTTCTTAATGAACATCTCGAAGAGAGACTGTCATATAGTTCAGCATGATGGTTTGTCGATCCATGAATCCTAATAAAGTATATAAGTTAAAGTGATCAATGTGTGGATTGAAACGAGCATCGAGAAGGTTGTGTATATAAGAATGCCAGTGGGAGCATAGTTATATTTTTTTGGAATTGTATGTTGATGACATACTACTATTGGGAATAATATTCCAACCTTGGAAGGTGTTAAAACCTAGCTTGGAAGATGTTTTTCATATAAGATCTCGTTTAAGCCACCATATTTGGAATAAGGATCTATAAGGATAGATTGAGGTGGTGATAGGGTTAAACCAAAGTGCATATATGATAAAATCTTGAAAAGGTTCAAGATGGAAAACTCTTAGAAAGGTACGATACCTATTCAAAGAGGGACAATGGTGACTACGTCTCAATGTCCAAGCTCATAGGATGAGCAAATCAAATGAAGGATATCCCATACGCATCTGCTATAGGATCCATCATTTGTGTGATGATATGCACTTGACCGGACGAGTCATGCTTATTAAGTATGACAAAGTAGATACCAATAGAAATAACCATTGGATGGCTGTTAAAAGTATATTGAAATACCTTAGTAGGACTAAGGATATGTTTCTAATATACGGATCTGTTGAAGAGGAAGTCATTGTAAAGGGTTACACGGATGCAGGCTTCCAAAATTGATCGAGATGATTCTCGATCACAATCGGGGTATACTTCCATTATGAATGGAGGAGAAGTGTCCTTGAAAGGTTCAAAGCAGGACACAGTAGCATTGTTCACTACAAAATCCGAATACATAGCGCTTCATTGGCAGCTGGGAAGCTGCATGATAAGTTGTCCATTGCTTATCTAGGGGTGGTCTCTACCATTCAAGACCCCTAGAAATCTTGGTAATTACGTGGGTGCGATTGCTCAAATCAAGGAACCCCGTACTCATCAAAAGACTAAACACCTTGAGCGGAGATTCAACATCATAAGGGATGGAGTTGAAAAAGGGTAAAGATATGTATTCAAAAAGTTCGTAAAGATCAAAACATTGCGGATCCACTCACGAAGCTCCTTGTGAGGGCAAAGTATGAGGGCCTTAGGACTTGATATTCTAGTGATTGGAATTGATCTGTTTAGCATATAAAATATGGAACAATTGTAATATTTAACTCTTTTATATATTTGAGTTATGTTCCTTTTTAGCATAATTACATCCATGAATATGTTTATTATTCTAAATGTCCGTAGTCGGTCATATTTGTGGGAACAAATATGAATGTAAGACTATTATGAACATGGATTAGTAGATATCATAAGGTATGAATATAGAGCAATTGGTTGCTACCAAGGTTCATAGATATTTGTGGGATGCAAATATTGGACTGACCCGCGTCTCAAATTTTACTACATAGAATCTCTTGATTGATCATAAGTAATTTTGAGTAAAGGCGAATATCATTTAGTATCCTCAAACCTGAGATGCATATTAGGTTTTGATATTCACCAAATGTTATACCTTGAGTTAGTTCTTCACTGTTCTGAAATAATGGATAGATAAGGCTATGTTCAGGTGTGACACAAGGTGATTGTGAGAAACGTATGCAGTCAAGATGGGATTTGTTCTTCTTATTCGTTGAGAGCAAGATGTCAAGGGCCTGATTAAGTAAATCAACAAGGAATGATCATTCTGTGTCCTTGGATTTAACAGGACATCTGTAACAAAAGGATAGATGATCGATTCACCTAATCATTTCAAGTTTGGAACTTGAAAGGGATGATTTTATTGAATGGCTTTTAAGTCATGCGTATTAAGGGTAGTAAACCGTTGTTAGGCGGTATTTACTGCTTGCATCAATCCTCTATGAATCTTGTGCAAGTGGGAGATTGTTGGATCCTGTATGCCCAAGACACATAGAACATTGATGTGGTTAGTACGTCATGATCCAAGTCGGGTCATACCCAATAACAAGGTTAGCAAACACCAATAAATTTGATTGATGATATGATCATGCAATTAAATATAGCACCTAATTAGAAAATGGGTTTCTAATTTAAGAAATGAGAGATAGAACAAATTATATGGATAATTTGTTCATGAATTATTATTATTACATTGTATTTAAATGGTTAAATAACAACAAATAATATGAGTACTTATGTTATATAATCAAAAGGGTTTTATTATATAACATGTTAACATCTTAATGTGTTAGTTTTTTAATTATTTTAGATTGTATGAGTTATATAATTAAAAGGTTATTATATATCTTATCAATTAACTAATCACATTACTATGTATACTTATGTATTTAACTAAAAGCCTTAGTTATATAACTTGTACACACCTATTTAAATATGTAACATGACCTCACCACTTCTAATGTGTTAGAAAGTAATTCAAATGGGAGGAAATGTGGTTTTGAATCAAGATTTTCGGCCCCTTTAGGTTGTATGGCCTTCCCCATTTGTCTTGAAAAGGTACACTCATTATGATAGTGGTTGAGTGCAAGTCTCAACATCCTATCTCTCTCTCATTTTCACAAATGAACTTCTAGAGAAAACTCCATATGCTCTCTATTTTCACAGCTGAAGAAGGTGTTTTAGAACCCCTTTTGGTCGTTTCTTGGGTCCTCTCACGACTCAAGTTATGCTCCTTCATTCGTGCAAGAAAGGAAAAAGGATTTCCTCTCTTTCCCAAAGTTCTCACGGCTGAAAACGGTTTTCAGCAGGCTTTGGGCGTTTTGGTGCTTGAAATCCTAGCAACCATGATGTTTTCTTAGAGGCTTGTGGGTATGGACACTTGAGGACTTCTACCCTTGAAGTCTTGGCCCTTTTCAGACTCATTTCTGCCTTCTCTTTGGTCGTTTTTGACAGCATCCAGAAAGGTAGTATTATGGTATGATAATGTCATGTTTTTGGGTGTTCTTGTTCATATTGTATGCTTGCTTTTCACCTAATAAAGATCCTTTTGTCAATGAGTTTGTTGGTTTTCACATGATAATGGTAATTTTCAAAAACTTTAACATGTTTAAAGTAGTAGATTCCACTGCGTTTCATATGTTTAAATGGTTAAACAAGTTGTAAATGGTCCAACAAACCCCTTCAATGAAAGTTGATAAATTACAGAGAAAAATTACAAGATTATCTATCTATCAGCCGTCACCTCATGTACGAGGTATCTATTCTATTATAGGCAGACAAGATGCCTTTTACAAAATGACTAAACTACCCCTGACCTGTTACATCAGAACTAGTCTAAGTCTTCATCCGCATCTTTGCTGTTCATCCGCCTTGACAAATGCGGATGAGTTAACTTGATCAGCATTTCCACTTGATTATCCGTATTAGTATGTTGGTCATCCGCATTGGTTAATGTGGATGAACAAATACTATGCCCATTTGTTCGGCCATCCGCATTTGTCAAATGCGGAAGAGCAAAGTCTTGTTTGCATTAACTTTTAGTCTTCCGCATTAGTCAATACGGAAGAGTAAATACTTGTCCACATTGGCATTATGTCTTCCGCATTGACAAATGCGGAAGACAACACTTGTTCTTTTCCTAGCAGAATTTCATCCGCATTTCTTCTTGGACGTAAGGGATTCCAGCAAAACATTCATCAAATCACCCATTGAGTTGGCATGTATGATCCTTTCAAGGGTCCAACAAGATCCTAAAAAATTGTTAAAAAGTAAGAAAAATTTATGTACAGGTGCCGTGTTTAAGTTTCGAGTCTTCGGCATGACTCTTCCCCACACTTAGTTTTCGTCGGGGCGGAGGTTTAATTCCTCCGAGGGAATCTTGGTTGGTCCATCATTATACGGTTTCAAACAATGACCATTTACTTTGAAACTTAAACCTTCGTGGTTATAAATTTCAATGGCACCATTCAGAAACACGTTTTTGATCGTATAAGGTCCAGACCAACGTGATTTTAGTTTTTGGGGAAACAAACGTAAACGAGAGTTATACAGTAAGACACATTCTCCCACATGAAATCGTTTTGTGTTCTTTAATCTAGCATCGTGGAATTTCCTTGTCTTTTCTTTGTAAACCCTAGCGTTTTCGTACGCTTGTTCTCTCAATTCCTCCAATTCGCGAATTTGTAGGAAGCGATTCTTTCCTGCAAGGTCTTGGTCCAGGTTTGCTGCTTTGAGTGCCTAAAAGGCCTTGTGCTCTAGTTCCACAGGTAGATGACACGACTTCCCATAAACTAGTTTAAACGGTGTTATGCCGATGGGAGTCTTATAGGCTGTTCGAAAAGCCCATAATGCATCATCTGACTTGGTAGACCAGTCCTTGTGATTTTGACCTACAGTTTTCTCAAGGATTCGTTTGATGCCTCGGTTAGTGACTTCAGCTTGCCCATTCGCTTGTGGATGGTAAGCAATTGTAAAGCGATGGTGAACTCCATAACGCGCCATTGCTCGTTCGAGCTGATTATTACAGAAATGAGTTCCTTGGTCACTAATTAAAGATTTGGGGGCACCAAAATGAGAGAATAGTTTTTTAAGGAACTTGACAATGTTTCTCGCATCATTAGTAGGCAGGGCTTGAGCTTCAGCCCATTTTGAGACGTAATCAACTGCTATCAAGATGTAACAATTGCCAAATGACACCGGGAATGGACCCATGAAATCAATACCCCATATATCAAATATCTCGCATACATGAACTGGTTTCTTAGGAATCTCATCTCGTATTAAGATATTGGTTGCCCTTTGACATGCATCACAGGTGCATACCATGTTGTGAGCATCTTTGAATATCGTGGGCAAGTAAACTCCAGAGTCAAATACTTTTTTGGCTGTTAAGGTTGCTCCATGGTGTCCTCCGGTAGGTCCTTCATGATAGTGCCTTAGAATTTTTCTGCTTCTCTTCCGTATACGCATCTTCGAATGAGTTGGTCTGCACCGATTCTGAATAGATACGGGTCTTCCCAATAGTAATGTTTGATATCAGTAAAGAACTTCTTCTTTTGCTGATAAGTCATTTCCTTGAGAAGGATTCCGCTTGCTAAGTAATTTGCAAAATTGGCAAACCAAGGATGTTAATCGATTGAGGATTTTATGTGCGTAAGGAATTCTTGAGGAAAGTTTTCGTTTATTATGGCTTCCTCAGTTTGTGAATGTTAGATCTAGGACTTATAGGACTAGATCAATTTGTATAGGCTTAGAACTTTAATCAAATCTTGTAATAAATGTTTGTAATTGTCATTTATTATGCATACATTAATTATATATGCTAACCCATATATGTGTGTTATGGATAATTGCAGGTACAAACATTATTCTTGGTCAATTTATGAAATTGATCAAGTGTAAGAAACATCTACGGATGAACATTTTGTACTTCCGTAGATATGTTTCTTACAAGTAACATTACATCCAAAGATCTTCTGCGGATGAACAACCAAAACTGAAGAACAAGTTTGCTTCGGAAGTACAAGTTTTCTACGAAAGAACAAGATTCCTGCAGAAGAACAAAACGTCTACGGAAGAACAAGACTTCTACGGAAGAACAAATTCCAACGGAAGACACTACTCCTGCGGAGTCCAAACACTTGTATACTGCAAGTGTTACAAGTCAACAAGGCAGTTATGCGAATTCCAAGAAATCCGATGATTCCTTAACTAACACAAATCAAATCCCAAGAGATCCGGTGTTTCCTATAACAGAAACATCATTGTCTATATATATGGATCCTAGGTTTCGATTCAAAGACGATTGTTTTTGGATGATTGATTGAACAGCAACAGCAATAGCAATACGACAATCACCGTCTCTCAATCAAACCCTAGCAGTCGTCACATCATAACAAACTTTGATATCATTCATTCATTATTTTGTAATCATTAACATATTTTAATGAAATACATCTTATTCATTAATTGTATTTCTGTTAGTGTGTTCTTGAATATTTATTGATAATCAAAGTTTTTACAAACAATTAAACCAAATTAACGTTGATTTCGCAAACATTGACTTGCCATCAACCGACACTGATAATTCCTGATTGCGATCCTTGGATTCACAGGTGGTATCAGAGCCAAGTGCTCATTGATTTAGATCAAATGATCTATCAGTGTTAGTTGTGTTTAATTGCTTTGAATCCTATAGATTTGTCAGTTTTTGCTGTATTAGATCTACTGTTTTTTAAAGAATTTTGTATGAAACTTGTTTGTCGTTCAACTGCATTCAATTAGATTAACTTGTATCTATATTCAAATCAATTGAATAGCAGATCTAGTTGATCATTCTCATCAATTTACATCATGAGCAACTTTAGTGGGTCATCTTACTAACCACCGAAGTTGGAAACAAAAGCAGACTTAAAGTCATGGAAAATCAAGTTTAGGAATCATGTAAACTATACTGATTCTGACTTATGGGTCTCCATCACTGAAGGTCCTTATATTCCACCCACCCTTGGGCTGGATGATAACGACAAAAATCAACCAATCAGTACCAAAGATCTATCACCTGATGATGTCAAAAAGGTCAAAGTTGATATCAAAGCATACAGTTTGCTTAGTATGGCTTTACCTGAAGAGATATTAATCAGGTGTGAGAACTACAAAACAGCAAACTCCTTGTGGAAGATACTTCATACTCTCTGTGAAGGGGGTGATGAGATCAGAAGCATAAGGAGAGACACCCTCAGGTCACAATATGAAACATTTCATCATATTAAGGGTGAATCAATTCCTCAACAACTTCATAGATTCATGCAGTTGGTAACTAAGATGAATATTTTGAATTTGAAATATACCAATGAGGAATTAAACAAGAAAATGCTCGATACTTTGCTAGAAAGTTGGAAGCAAACAGTATCCATGTTCAAGAACACAATAGATCTGAAGTTAACTGGTCTAGATACTCTGGTTGCAAAAGTGGAAGCTCTTGAAATGGATGAAAAATCAAGAAACAAGAGTGTGAGAACTCATGTCTCACCCTATCACTTCAAAGAAACAAATAATGTTGGAAGTGTATTTATTTCAAACAATGAAAGTGATAACTCTTGTGCTTGGAAATGAGGAGGAAGTTAGCTTTTATGCTTAAAAACCCTCAAAGAAATCATCTCAAGATAAAAATCAAAAAGATAAAGGAAGAAATGCTAAGAGAAAAGATACAACTGCAGCAACAGCTATGTCTTCACATTCAAACAATCAGTCAGAACCAATCACTGTGATATTGGATTCTGAAGAACAAAAAGCAGCCTTTGCAGCTTTTAGTTCTAGTTTTCAAGCATATCTGGGAAGCTCTCTAACTTTAGCAAATATCTGCCAACAAGACTTAGAAGAACTACATCCTGATGTAGTGGAAGAAATGGACCTACAATGGCAGATGGCAATGATTGCTTATAGAGCAAAGCAATATCTCAGGAGAAACAAGAACTTGGTAGCAGGCAGTAAAACATCAAAGATTGGTGTTGACAAATCAAAGGTAAGATGCTTCAAGTGCAATCTCTATGGACATGTCTCCAGAGAATGCAATCAACAGTCATATACAGAGATGAGACAACATCAGCAGCATCAGACTAAACCTCATCTACAATCAAACTCTCAAAGATCTCTGCATAAACAATCTCAACTGATCAATACATCCCCACCAGCCACCAATGAATCTGGACCAAGCAATTCAAAAGAGTCGGGGCTGATCATACTTCAATATGATACGTGTGACTAGAGTATGTATGAGAAAGAAGTCTTGGAAGAGAATCAAGCATTGATGGCTCATATGTGACATCCGTCACCTTAAGGTCCGTCGAACAACATAATAACCATAGAATTATTTTAATTATTCTTACCATGTGTTATGACGATTCCCGTCTCGTTACATCCCTGTGTTTCCGCTCTTAGCGGGGGTGTGACAGATTGGTATAAGAGCAATTGGTTATAGAGAATTAGGCAATACACTTAACCTAGACTATAACCTAGGAACCTTCATGTAGATTGCATGCCAGGGTTGTGTGCATTTTATATCTCATACGTGTTCCTCATTACTTGTTCGTTTATCTATCTGTTTCGTGATCTTTTCACCCTGTGAGGGAGCCCTTGTGCTCACTCTTTACGGGATGCTCTATTGGATCTTCCGTTTCCCTTTGCGCACCAAGTTGTTTTTATCAAATCCGGGTATTGAACCCGAAGAGAACCTCATAGATCATGCTATTGCGCTTGACCTTAGACACTGGGATTTACCCCGAGGAGTTATGTCTGAGACCTCAAAAGAGGAGAAAATAGATAGCCTCCGCTAGACTAAACGTGATTATATGCATGGGTTGCAATTAATATGATGGACTAGTGTTTGGACATTACCTATACATGGCGTGAGAATTACACGATTTGTATGCGATGTGTGACAACCATAAGTATGGCATTAACCCGGAAAGTTAGACCTTAATGTGACATGGATAATGTGCCTTGCAATGGTTAAAACTTATGCGTTTACCACTTTTATGATTGGAACATGCCGCCTCGAAGAGTTACCCGCAGCAATAGTGGCGGAAGTGAAGCCCCGAGGGGTAGAGGCAGAGGCAGTGGTAGAGCACCAAGGACAAGTGATGGTCCTACCAATGACAATCAGGGAACAGGAAACTCTAACATGGCAGCCTTAATCGCTCAACAGCTAGCTGCATTGATCCCTACTATTGTGGCCCAAGTGAGCGATGCTCTTCAGAATCACCACCCCCATGGGGATGGTGGCAATGATAACGAGGACAATGGGAACCCGACTGGGAATGAAAGCAATCAGGAGACCGGGAATGGTGGTACAGCCGGTAATGAAACTAGAATTGTTAATGAGACCAGGGTTGTGAATGCTAGACAGGGATGTTCATACAAGGAATTTTTGGCTTGTAAACCAAGAGAGTTTGATGGCAAAGGTGGAGCCATAGCCCTGACTAGGTGGCTTGAAAAGATGGAGGCCGTGATTGACATCAGCGAATGCCTCGACAGTCAAAGGATCAAGTATGCCACGTGCTCACTACAGGGCGAGGCACTAACTTGGTGGAACACCCAGATTCAGGCTAGAGGAAGAGAATCGGCGATGAAAATGTCGTGGGATGAGTTCAAATCCCTAATCACCAAGGAGTACTGTCCTCTTAACGGGTGATCTACACTTGGAATCATGCTATGGTGGGGGCGGGCACGCAGCTTACACCGATCGTTTTCACGAGCTAGCAAGGTTGGTTCCGCATCTGGTCACCCCAGAATCAGAAAGGATAGAGAGGTATATTTGGGGACTTGCACCTTAAATTCGGGTAATGGTAACCGCAGCTGCTCCTCCTACCATTCAGAGTGCAATTCTGAAGGCTGGCGCTCTAACTGATGAGATGGTGAGAATAGGGGTATTGGGCAGGGGAGCAGAGAAAAGGAAAGATGTTGGGGAAACGAGCCGGTCGAGTGCCAGGAAATTTGAGAAAAGGGCCAAGACAACCAGAAATTTTGTGGCCGTGACCCAGGGCAGGCGAGAGTATGTGGGTCCGCACCCCAAATGCGATAGGTGCAACTTTCATCATCCCCAGCTATGTCGTGCCGGGTGTGCGCGAACTGTAGACGCCCGGGGAATTTAGCAACAGACTATAGAACAGCGCCGAATATGGTGGCACCAGTCAACGTGGTTAACCCCGCCGGGAATGCCAGGGGCTGTTATGAGTGTGGAAGCCCTGATCACTACAGGAACATGTGCCCCAAATTGAATCAGGCACCGGGCCAACAAGGGAACAACCAGCATCAGACGATGGCTATAGCTAGAAATCAAGGCCCGACAAACCAAGGGAATGCGGCTCGGGGACGCGCTTTTGTCATTGGAGCCAACGATGCCCGTCAGGACCCGAATGTTGTCACGGGTACGCACTTACTCAATATTCACTTTGCATCTGTACTGTTTGACACTGGAGTAAACAATAGCTTTATATCTTCTAAGTTTGTGCAATTGCTTGATTTGAGTCCTAGTAGGCTAGAAACTAGCTACTCTGTAGAAATGGCCAATGGTAGGGTTGTTCAGGCCGACGAGATTATTAGAAAGTGCTCGATAATATTGGAGAACCACGCTTTTGATATAGACTTGATACCCTTTGAGTTAGGAAGTTTCGATGTAATTATGGGAATGGATTAGTGTCGAAACACGGAGCCGAGATTGTCTGTCGGGACAAAGTGGTACGGATCCTTATGTCAGACGGGGGAGTTCTCAGAATTCAAGGAGAACTACCGGATAGAAACTTGAAGCTTATTTCCTGCATGAAAGCACGCCGGAGTTTACGAAAACAGTGCGACGCTTTTCTGGCTCATGTGGTGGAAAAGAAAGAAGATGAGCAGAAATTGATAGATATCCCTGTAGTGCGGGATTACCCAGATGTATTTCCTGACGACCTGTCTGGTTTGCCTCCTCCACGGCAGGTGGAATTTCGTATTGAGTTGGTTCCTGGAGCTACACCGGTAGCAAAGACACTGTATCGGCTGGCACCATCTGAAATGCAAGAGTTATCTAGAAAATTATAGGAACTACTGGAGAAGGGTTTTATTTGGCCGAGTCACTCGCCTTGGGGAGCACCGGTGTTATTTGTCAAGAAGAAGGATGGGTCATTCCGTATGTGCATCGACT
The DNA here is from genome assembly GCA_025506515.1 of Flaveria trinervia. Lineage (NCBI taxonomy): Eukaryota > Viridiplantae > Streptophyta > Magnoliopsida > Asterales > Asteraceae > Flaveria > Flaveria trinervia. The sequence goes on from CM046451.1 coordinate 41,648,740, forward strand.
ACTGTGAGTTGAGAATTAACTGTGAAGAATCGGTATCCTCTCCCAGGATCGACGACCTGTTTGATCAGTTACAAGGAGCTTCGTACTTTCCAAGATCGACCTTCAATCTGGATATCATCAACTAAGGGTTTTCGAGGAGGACATACCAAAAATAGCGTTTAGAACTCGTTATGGGCACTATGAGTTCTTGGTCATGCCGTTCGGATTGACTAACGCACCAGCTGTGTTTATGGACCTGATGAATCGGGTGTGCAAACCTTACTTGGATAAGTTTGTGATCGTATTCATAGACAACATACTTATCTACTCCCAATCGAAAGAAATCATGAAGAACACCTTCGGTCAATAATGGAACTGTTAAGGGAAGAGAAAATTTTTGCCAAGTTCTCAAAGTGTGAGTTCTGGCTGCGAGAGGTGAAGTTTTTGGGTCATGTGGTTAACAAGGACGGCATTCATGTAGATCATGGCAAGATCGAAGCGGTGAAGAAATGGGATGCGCCCCAGACACCTTCAGAGATACGTCAATTCTTAGGATTGGCTGGATACTATCATCGTTTAATCGTGAACTTTTCAAAGATCGCTCAACCGTTGACATTGTTGACTCAGAAAGACAAGAAATTTGATTGGGGACATGCACAAGAACAAGCGTTCCAAACACTGAAAGATAAGCTGTGTAATGCACCGATATTGTCCCTCCCAGACAGAACTGATGATTTTGTGGTATACTGTGATGCTTCGCATCAAGGGTTGGGATGTGTACTAATGCAGAAAGATAAGGGATTGCTTATGCTTCGCGACAACTTCAGGTGCATGAAGAGAACTACACAACTCATGATCTTGAGTTGGGCGTCGTAGTATTTTCACTCAAGATATGGGGCATTATCTATGGAACCAAATGCATCATCTACACATATCATAAAAGCCTTCAACATATCCTGGATCAGAAGGAACTCAATATGCGACAGCGATGCTGGGTAGAACTTCTTAGTGACTACGATTGTGAAATCCGGTATCATCCGGGGAAAGCTAACGTGGTGGCTGATGCTCTAAGCCGCAAAGAACGCATGAAACCACTACGTGCTTGCTTTGGGATTGACCATTCAAATGAATTTGAAAGCTCAGATCCAAATTGCACAGAGTGAGGCGTTGAAAGAAGAAAACCTCGCGGGAGAAGACTTTTGAGGGTTGGATAAACAACTGATGTGCAAGGACGATGGTGTACAGTACTTCGTGGACCGTACATGGGTACCCAAATGGGGAGATGTACCTTGGTCAAGGATGAAGCACACAAGACGCGATATTCTATTCATCCTGGCGCAGAAAAGATGTACCACGATCTCAAAGATCTGTACCGGTGGCCAGGCATGAAGAAAGACATTGCCATGTACGTCAGCAGATGCTTGACATGCTCGCAAGTTAAAGCTGAACATCAGAAACCATCAGGACTATTACAGCAGCATGAGATTCCCGAGTGGAAATGGGAGAACATAGCCATGGATTTCATTACCAAACTCCCTTGAACGAGCAACGGGCATGACTCGATATGGGTCGTAGTGGATCGAATGACGAAATCAGCACATTTCTTGCCAATCCGAGAAGACTACAAAATGGACAAGTTGGCGAGATTGTACATAAAAGAGGTCGTGAGAAGACATGGAGTGCCGGTGTCAATCATATCCGGCCGTGACGGCCGATTCACTTCACGATTTTGGCAGACACTACAGAAAGCGATGGGCACTCGATTAGACATGAGTACCGCCTATCACCCTCAGACAGATGGCCAAAGTGAACGAACTATACAAACGCTAGAAGATATGCTGAGAGTGTGTGTAATCGACTTTGTGGTAGTTGGGACACTCATTTGCCATTGATTGAGTTCTCTTACAATACAGCTACCATACCAGCATTGGGTGTGCTCCGTTCGAAGCGTTGTACGGAAGGAAGTGTAGATCACCCATTTGTTGGCCGAGATTGGTGAAAGTCAGTTAACAGGCCCAGAGATCATTCAGGAAACAACCAACAAGATCTTCCAAATCAAATATAGACTAAAAGCCGCTAGAGATCGCCAAAAGAGCTATGCCGACAATTGTCGGAAGCCTCTAGAATTCAACGTTGGGGATCAAGTGTTACTCAAAGTCTCTCCTTGGAAAGGAATTGTTCGGTTTTGAAAGAAAGGGAACTTAGCCCCAAGATACGTTGGACCATTCGAGATTACCGAAAGAATTGGTCCAGTGGCTTACCGATTAAGGTTACCACAAGAACTCAACGGTGTGCATGATACTTTCCATGTGTCGAACCTCAAGAAGTGTTTGGCTGACGAATCACTTCACGTACCAATTGAGGATATCAAAATCGACAAAAAGCTTCAATTAATTGAGGAACCCATTGAGATTATGGATTGTAAGGTCAAACAGTTAAAGCACAGTAGAATACCAATTGTTCGCGTAAGGTGGAATTCAAAGCGAGGGCCAGAGTTTACATGGGAACGGGAAGATCAGATGAAACTTAAATATCCACATCTCTTCGTGGATGACACTCTCGGACCTAACTCCATGAATTTCGGGACGAAATTCTCTCAAGGGGGATACTGTGACATCTGTCACCTTAAGGTCCGTCGAACACATAATTAACCATAAAATTATTTTAATTATTCTTCCTCTTCTTCATGAACTCCTGTTTTAAGAAATCATGTTTGCTTTATTCCCCTTGTGCGTGTACTTTCTCCGTGAACGTGTGCTAAGCCTAAACATTTATAAATTTCATCACCATTATCACCAAATATATCATTTTAATTATAACCATTATCATTAATAAAACCATTTTAAGCCATCAATTACCATTAAACACACTTTAACATTAATATAACCAATACGCTTAAAGTCATTTTCAACCGAAGCAAACTTGGGAACTCGGGGGCTAAGTGCATGGACAAAAATTGACATTTTGCAAACTTGGGATGGGTATAAAAACCCCATTCCCAGCCATTTTTCTCCATCTTCTCCATTTCTTCTTCACTTTCTTCTTCTTCACCCATCTTCTTCACTTGCACCCAAAATCGCTCCATTTGGTCTCGTTTTCTTCGTCTAGGCTTCATCTACAACCTAGTCTACTCCATCCTTGCAGGTAGACGACCTTGGTTGTCCATTTCTTGCTCATTTTACTGCTGTCCATTTCTAGGGTTTCGGGTGTTCGGGTCAACTCGAACACAAGAGGTCGTGTGGGTGCGTGTGCTTCTTGTTTGTGTGAGTTTGTTTAGTGATTCTGGAAGTTCTTGATGTGTAAAACTCGTGCTTGGAGCAGCCGAAGGCTGCTCTGCACTTCAGCAGTCGTAAACCTGCAGTTCAGAAGACTGGGTCTGTCATGCGACTGAGCCGTGCGACTGGATGAGTCGTGCGACTAAGTCATGCGACTATGTCATTCGGGCGACTGAGTTGTGCGACTGGGGATGTCATGTGACTGAGTCGTGCAATCGAATGTTGTGTGCGATTGAGTCAATGCGGATGAATGTAGTGTGCGATTGAGTCCTACGATCGAATGAAGCATGCGACTATGCGTGTATCGCACGACTGAAGGCCAATCGTACGAATGAAGGTTTAGTCGTACGAATGAAGCTGATTCGTACGAATGAAGGTTGATTCGTGCATATGGAGGTTAAGTAGTGTGATTGGGTGTTGTGTGGTACGACTGAATGCCAGTCGTACGAATGAAGGTTCAATCGTGCCAATGAAGCTGATTTGTACGATTGAAGGTTGATTCGTACGAATGGAGTGTTGAGTCGAGCATTTGGTCCTGTTGTGTGACTGATGATGTTTGAGTGTGAATTTCCTTCCTGAATGTCCTGTGATGATAAGGTAACATCAGTAAAAGTGTCATTGCTTGACCACAAAGATTAAAGTCAACGCTATCAACATGCATATACTATTTCAATTGAAATCAACCTAACATTTTACGATTATCGACAACCCATTTGGAACAGCAAATATTTAACAAGTCTATCTTTTATAACAATGGGATCTTTATACGAATGTCATAAGCAATGACGACTACTCTTAGTACTTGGATCTACATAAGATCTGATACTTGTGTCCGCTTGTGTGTGTGCTACCCACGACCGAACCGATACAACCCGAACCGACCAAACATTATTATACGCTTTACACATATCATTTATGCTAAACAATAACTATCAATAGGTGTTTGACTGTCATTGCATTCAACCGTTGGGAACTTGATCGTTCATACTACCACTTAACTTGTGAGTTTCATGGTCCCTTTTTATGCTTATACTACTTTACAAACATTTACAAACATGGGGGAAAAGTATGCTCGCCCGTTTCTATGCTGTACAACATACATACAATTTACATACTTGGAATCAACGTGCTACTGTTTTGTGGGTACTTATCTGCTACATGCTTGAGTCTGCTTGTGGTTCTTTCTTACAACCATTTAATTCCAGTGTGGGACCGACGAATAGGTATTGGTAGTACTACTTGGGTTGACACCCCCACCCTCGTGTTGGTATACTAGTTAGTACCAACAGATGCCAAGAACGGGTCTTGGGTGAATATATTCCGACAAGATTCTTTGTGTACGTCGTTAGGTTTGGTTGTAAAGCTCTTGTCATGTGATTTTGCTTACTTATAACTATATGCACGGTATTCTGCAACAACTTTATACAGCATCAATACTTATTTACATTTAAACCTGTGAGCTCACCAACAATTTTGTTGACCATTTTGAGCATATCTTTTCAGGTGATCATGCTAGCTGAAAATCTAGGTGTGCTGCCTTAGTGGAGACCCTAGGATGCATTTTGTGGCTAAACTTGGTCTTTTGAAAACAATTGATGTATCTGTTTTAAAAAACAATATACTTTGTAACTTGTTCCCGGGTTATGGGAATTGCATACAATTTTATTATCTATGTTTATGTGAATCTTATGTCATGTTTATGCTTATGGCTATGTTGTCGTGAATACTGACTAAAAATGACACAAGTCCCCTTGTTGTTGGGTGTCGTCATAACACGCTTGTCATCATTATTATTTTTGCATCTCTATCGCTTACCATGTGTTATGACGATTCCCGTCTCGTTACATCCTCGTGTTTCCGCTCTTAGCGGGGGTGTGACATCATATGGAACACAAAGTTCATCTAATACCCAGAGAGGTAAAAGAAAGGTTGTGTTTATCAACATGTGTTGAGGAAGTTGAACATTACAGAGTCCATGCTCAATAGTTGGCTGACAAAGTGAAAGAACTATGATTTTGAATGAATCAAATGTTAGAGAACATAATTGTATCAAATCAAAATTAACTCTTTGCAAAAGGATTTAGAAAAATTTGTTTCTGAAAACTATAGCCTAAAAGCCCAAGTTGAGCATCTAACCACTCCTTAACAAAATCCATGGCTGATCATGCTTCAACTGAAGTGAAACTTCAGAAGTTTCAATTATCATCTCAACAATATGAGAAATTACTAAATTCTCATATTGAATCAAAGAAAAGGTTTGGGTTGGGTTATAATGCTGTTGCACCACCTGTGAATGATAATTACACATCTTTACCTACAACAATGACCAACACCCTGTCAAATCATTTTATGCCTAGCACCAAGTTTGAAACTGAATCAACTCAAATCAACATTAACAATGAAGTTGAGGTGAGTGAAACTGAATCCTCTGAATCAAAATCTTTATATCAAAATGATTCAGAATTTGATTATGATAATTATGATGACTTGGATAATTCTGATGAACCTGATGTTGATCAAATGACCATTGGTAAGAATGTTCACATTAAAACTTGTATTACAAGAGTGCTTGAAGAATCAAAGCTGCAATATCCTCCAAAGCAGAGAAACATGCTGAAGACTATCTGCAAGAGGATTGCTGAACTCAATGAAGGACTTCAAGAACTGAATCTTCAAAAAGAAGTTGTGAAGTCAGCTTGGATCGATAAACATACGAGCATGTTCTTGACGGAAGGATAAACAGCATCACAAACCAAAAATCAAACAATAATACGAACTATAATTGAATGGTTTCATTGATAAAACCTAACGATTACAAGCTCGTTACAACATAAGAATCAAGACTCTTGGCAAGGGAAAGATCGAGCATGATCTCCCCTCTCATCTAGCAGCCCTAGGCTCCGGCCAGACTCCCTCTCAGATCCTTAACCTCTCTACACATTGAAACTGGTATATATAGGCCTCAGCCCATATTAGATGCGACTGGGCCCATTCGTGCGATTGGATCATGCGTATGGTTCAATCGTATGACTGGACCATGCATATGGTTCAATCGTACGACTAGACCATACTTATGGTTCAGTCTTACGAATGTCCCAATCGCATCTCTCAGTCACACGGCTGGTCCATTAGCATGGCTCAGTCGTACGACTAAGTCTTATTCGCATATGCTCCTACAAATGACCCGGTTTCATGTGTTTACAACATATCAGGTGTATTACATTAAGCCTAGACTATTCGACAAGAAACGGATACACTATATATGACTATATATGCTCCAACAAATTCCTCATTGGCCGTCGCTTGTGAATAGTAGATAACACCTCTTACAATCTTCAGTCAATCTTTGCTCCGGTTGCCAATAGAATTAAACGAAAACCATATTAGCCAACGTCGCCGATCCGTCAGGTTGCTACAATATCCCTGAAAATGAATTTAGGCACAATAGCTTTCGTTTATTTTGTAGAACACCATCATAGTAGCAAGATTCCCCGTATGACTGATTTTTCCAGATAATGACATGAACAGTTTTCCATTGCTTCAATCTTCACACAGGCTAACCTGATTAACATCAATACCTGCAGAAATTCCCCCTCACATTCAACATATCCCAATATATAGACATTGTGCTCTTCTGGCGTCTTCACACGGTGTATTGGGCAAAAGGTTGAAGGTTCCAATCCACAGCTGACAATATCAAACAATTAGCATGCACGTAGATTCATGATCAGAAACCTGCTCACATCATCACTTTTTGATTGCATCTTCAATTTCTCTATTCATGGATTCCCCCTAAGAATAAGAATCCTCTTTGTGCGGATAGATATAACTTGATTGGCCCATAAATAGTCAGATGCTCCTGACTACCCCACAAAATCAGCATCGACTACTGACATCTTCTCTTCTCTCTTTCGTGTTCCAATTACATTCACCTATTCTGGAAGTCCGATGAATAATAGGGTATACATCGAACTTATTGACAAAAGAACCTCCGGATGAATATGCTTTTCTCATCCTCAAATCTGTGCAAGAGGCAGTTCCAGACTCTTTTTTTTGTCTGGAGCAAATGCAGATGAGTCAATGCAAATGGCTCATTCGTGCGATTGAACATACGATTGGTCCAGTTACACGACTGAACGTATGACTGGTCCAGTCGTATGAATGGTCCATTCGGATGGTCCAGTCGTACGAATGCTCCATTCGCATGGCCCAGTCGCATGAACGGGTCTGCACGCAGATTTTTAGATCTGCAGCCGCCAGGGCTGCCCAAAACCCTAATCTGACGAATTTTACATGAACCGAGACAAAATAGACATCATCAGATTCGAAGGGGTGATGGGAACATGGTTCGAGTGCAATTTTAACATAGAAACACCACACGTAACACGATCTGAGCAAAACATGAAGAACACGAAGTGGGTTTAACGTCAAGATCTGAAATTTGATGCAGAAATCAAGAGCTCGGGTTGCTAGAATGATTGTTAGATCATTATAGCAATAACCAGCTCTGATACCAATTGTGAAGTCGGCTTGGATCGATAAACATCTAAGCATGTTCTTGATGAAAGGATAAACAACATCACAAACCAAAAGTCAAACAATAATACGAACTATAATTGAATGGTTTCATTGATAAAACCTAAGGATTACAAACTCGTTATAACATAAGAATTAAGACTCTTAGCAAGGGGAAGATCGAGCATGATCTCCCCTCTCATCCGACAGCCCTAGGCTCTGGGCAGACTCCCTCTCAGATCCTTAACCTCTCTACACATTGAAATTGGTATATATAGGCCTTGGCCCATATTAGATGCGACTGGACCCACTCGTGCGATTGGACCATGCGACTACTCAGCTCTTTTGGATGGCATTCTTTTGTTAATGTTTTTTCATCGTAATGCGAACAAATGATGTTTTGAAATGAGCGCTTGTATTAACTTGCAAAAACATTTGTAATGATATGAAAAGTTATATTTTATTTATGTTTCCGCTATAATGTTTTCGTAAGGCAAATGTAATTATAATGTTTTATTTTCAATGAATGACCAACTGTGAGGTCTCTAGGAACGGGGCCTTACAAGTTGGTATCAGAGCCAGAGTTTAAGTGAAATGGGTAAATTTTCAAAATAAACCTTAACTTAAACTGAGAATGGGACAGAATGGGAATGGGATGCCAATCTGAGTAGCTGCGTGCCATCAAGTATTTTCATAATGTTAACCGGTTATATGCGTATGGTATGTGGTTATGTGCTCTTAGTATATTTAGATACTGATTAAGTCAGGAGAGGAGATGCTTGGGGTATGAAGAGTAAAGTAAGTGGCTAATCACAACTAGCCACTATAATTAGGGACTTACTATACTTGACATAAACTGAGTTATTACCTTGAATGACCGCGTTAGTGTTTGAATCTTATAGTGTGCTTTTAGAGGATGGCTGGCGGTGGATCTTCCAAAGCCTCTCGTGGTGGGGGTCACGGTGCTGCTCCGCGACCCAAGAGAGGGAGACCCAGAGTCAAGAAAGTGGTTCATGAAGAACCACAGACCCCTCATCCAGAGGGAGGCGACGAGAGCGCCAATCTGAGAGCCTTAGTAAAGGAGGCTGTGGTGGAAGAGGTTCATCAGGTCATGCAGACGATTCTGCCGTCTGTGGTGACCGAAGTGATCAAGGCAGTAAGGGATGGGAAAGAAAGGAGAGGAACAGGTCATCGGGGGGACGAGAGCAACCAGAGCTGGAAACGATTCTCTCTGATGATGAGGAGGAAGAAGAGGAGCGTGCGCCGGAGGCGACTAGAGGCTGTTACTATGGGGCGCTTATGAGATGCAAGCCCCCTACTTCGATGGAAATGGCACTGTTGCAGCTGCTCACTGGTGGGTGAAGGAAATGGAGGTTGTTCTCGATATTAGCGAGTGCCGGGAATACCAAAAGGTGAAGTTCGCTACCCACTCTTTTGTGGATTCGGCTTTGTGCTGGTGGGACAACATTGTCCAAGCCGAGGGTAGCAGGGCCATCGGGATGATGAGATAGTCTAAGCTGAAAAAGTTGGTGATTGAAGATTTTTGACCTCGTCGGGAAATGGACAAGGTCGAAAGGGAGTTCCTGCAACTAGAGGCGGGAACTATGATGCACCAGCAATACACCATGAAATTCAATGAGATGGCACGTCTGGTGCTGGATCAAGTGACACCTCTGTCTCGATAAATCAAGAGGTACATTCAAGGTTTGCCAGCGGATATTCGCAGGCACATGATCGCTGCCCGGCCGAGTACGTTTAGGTCGGCAGTGGATTTGGCAGGGAGACTATATGATGAGAAGACGGTGGTGGTAAATGAAGGTGGAAAGAAGAATGGTGGTGATCGAAACTGGCAGGGGAAAAGGTTTGGTCAGGGTAATGCTTCGACGGGTAACAAGAAGGCACGGGTAAACGACCGCCGTGTGGTTGCATCGGGTGCGGGTATAAGGAAGTGTGATAGGTGTGGGAGAGAACATAGCGGGGAATGCAGGCTGGGGTTGAATGTATGCTTCAAATATGGGAAGCCGGGGCATATAGCCAAGGACTGGCGTACGGTCCGGTGTTTTAACTATGGCATGGAGGGCCACGTGAACAAGGATTGTAAGAAGCCCAGGGCTAAGAGTTCAGGAGCGAAGAAGGCTGGAGGAGAAGGACAGAAGGCAAGTGCCCGAGCTTTCACGATGACTCGGGAGGAGGCTAGGACAGACCCCGACGTGGTGTCAGGTATGTTTCTAGTAAACCAAACTCTTCCATCTGTGTTGTTTGATTCTGGTGCTAGTAGGAGTTTCAATTCTGCTGCCTTTTGTGCTAAGTTTCCCGGTAAGAGTAGATGTATTGATGAGCCCTTCAAGGTAGAAACTGGCATAGGTAAGTCTACAAGGATTTCTAAGATTATAGAAGGTTTGACATAGAACTAGACGGTCATAAGTTTCCTGTTAGACCATTCGTGATGACCTTAGGCGGTTTTGATGTAGTCCTAGAATGGATTGGTTGGCGGACTACGAAACGAATATTGTGTGTCGCAAGAAGATGATCCGATTGACAGCACCTGACGGGGATAAGGTGATGGTTTATGGCGATCGAGTCGCGACGATCCCGAAAGTGATTTCGATGGCAGTGGCGGGAAAGTGCATGAGGTGTGGATGTAGTGCCTACTGGCCTAAGTAAAGGATGTGGACGTGCCAACACTATAACTATCTGATGTACCAATTGTGTGTGACTTTTCAGATGTGTTTCCAGAAAATTTACCAGGTGTGCCCCAGGACCGTGGGGTTGAGTTTCGGATTGACTTGATACCAGGTGCCCAACCGGTAGCTAAGGCACCGAATCGGTTGGCTCCGACTAAGATTAAAGAGTTAATCGAGTAGTTGCAAGAGCTGCTCGATAAGGGGTTCATTAGACCGAGTATCTCTCCCTGGGTGCCCCGGTCCTGTTTGTGAAGAAGAAAGACGGTAGTATGAGGATGTGCATTGACTACCGCGAGCTGAACAAGTTGACGGTGAAGAACCGATACCCCTTACCAAGAATAGATGATTTGTTTGACCAGCTTCAGGGTGCCAATTGGTTTTCAAGGATAGACCTTCGATCTGGTTACCATCAGTTGAAGGTGAAGGAGCAGGATATCCCTAAAACAACTTTTCGTACGCGCTACGGTCACTACGAGTTCTTGTCATGTCCTTTGGTTTGATCAATGCGCCAGCTTCTTTTATGGATCTGATGAACCATGTGTGTCGGCCTATGTTGGATAAATCAGTGATTGTGTTTATTGATGATGTCGTGATTTATTCGAAGAGTGAGATTGAGCATGCCAGTCACATTCGGGAGGTTCTGGAGACATTAAGAAGGGAGAAGTTGTATGCAAAATTCTCCAAGTGCATGTTTTTGTTACGTGAAGTTCAGTTCTTGGGTCATGTGGTGAATCCCGACAGGATTATGGTGACCCGGCTAAGGTGTAGGCAGTGATGCAATGGAAGTCTCCAAAGACGCCATCCGAGATTCATAGTTTCTTGGGGTTGGCAGGGTATTATCGAAGGTTCATTCAGGACTTTTCCAAGATCACTTCTCCACTGACCAAGTTGACCCAAAAGGATGTAAAGTTTATATGGGGTCAAGCTCAAGAACAGGCGTTCGAGGAGTTAAATGTGAGGTTGACTCAAGCTCCAGTCTTGTCATTACCCGAAGGTTATAGCCTATGCATCCCGACAGTTGAAAGTTCATGAGGTCAACTACCCTACTCATGACTTGGAGCTAGCAGGCGTGGTCTTTTCACTAAAGATTTGGAGGCACTATCTGTACGGGACGAAGTGCACCATTTTCACTGACCACAAGAGCTTGAAGTACTTCTTCCAGCAAAAAGATCTAAACATAAGGCAGAGAAGATGGTTGGAGCTCATAAAAGATTATGATTGTGAGATCCATTATCATTCGGTCAAAGCCAACGTGGTGGCTGATGCTCTTAGCCGAAAGGAGAGGCCCGAGCCAATTCGGGTGAAAGCATATCAACTGATCATGACCTCTGATGTAATGAAGCAAGTCAAGGAGTTTCAAGATGAGGCATTAAAAGAAGATCATCTAAACTCTGAAAGGATGAGAGGTCTGGTTGGGGAATTGGGTGAAAACACACTTGGTGTAAGAACTCGATTTGGACGGGTGTGGATTCCTCATTTTAGGGATCTACGTGTGAGGATTTTGGATGAAGCTCACAAGACTCGATACTCCATTCATCCTGGTGCCACAAAGATGTATCATGATATGAAGAAAGATTATTGGTGGTCGGGTATGAAGCGTGACGTGGTGGAGTATGTGAGTAAGTGCCTTACTTGTTTGCAAGTGAAGGCCGAACATCAGAAGCCGTATGGGAAGATCCAACCTTTGGATATACTGGAATGGAAGTGGGAGCACATCACCATGGATTTCATTACAAAGCTACCACCTACTCCGAAGGGGTATGATGCCATATGGATGATTGTTGACCGTTTGACGAAGAGTGCTCACTTCCTACCGATCCACAAGACATATTCATCCGAGAGGTTGGCTGACCTGTTCATCATAGAGATTGTAACTCGTCATGGTATGCCGGTGTCCAGTGTGTCTGATCGTGACACCCGGTTTACATCTAAATTCTGGAAGAAATTCCACGATGCTACGGGGACGAGGTACATATTAGCACGGCTTATCATCCCCAAACTGATGGTCAGAAAGGACCATTCAGACACTAGAAGACATGCTTCGGCATGTGTGATTGATTTTGGGGGAAGTTGGGATGACCACTTACCGTTAGCTGAATTCTCGTACAACAACAGCTATCATGCCAGCATTAGTATGCCACCATACGAGATGCTATACGGTAGGAGATGCAGAACACCCATTTGTTAGGGTGATATTGGTCAAAAGGAATCGGGGAGCGTCGAGGTCATTGAGGCTATGACCGAGAAGCTTGATAAGATTAAAGCCTTCATGAAGGCAGCTAAAGATAGGCAGAAGTCGTATGCCGATAGACGATGCAGACCGATCGAGTTCCAGGTGGGTGACCGGGTTATGTTAAAGGTCTCACCATGGAAGGGTATTATCTGGTTCAGGAAGCGGGGCAAGTTGAGCCCAAGATATATAGGCCCTTTCCGAATCATTGCTCGAGTATGAGAGGTGGCCTATAGGTTGGAATTGCCGGATGAGTTAAGTGGGATTCACCCGACATTCCATGTATCTCATCTGAGAAAGTGTTTAGCTGATGAAGACATGATTGTTCCACTAGAGGATATCGAAGTAGACGAAAGGCTTAATTATGTGGAGCAACCAGTGGCAATCATCGATCATAAAGAGAAGAGGCTGAGAAATAAAGTGGTTCCTCTTGTGCATGTACAGTGGAAGCACAGGAAGGGATCCGAGTCTACATGGGAGACTGAGGAGGAGATAGGCAGCATTATCCTCATCTGTTCAAGGAATAACAGGTTTCGGGGACGAAACCTATATAAGGGGGGTGGACTTGTAACACCTGGTTATTTCTTAAAAAGAAAAAAAAGAATAATAGATGAAGAATAAAAGAAAGAAAAAAGCAATAACACCCAAGTAGAGAGATTAAAAGTGTAGAAATGACAAAAATTTTTGAAAAGTTGGTGTAAAGGTGGGCATGGCTGCCCACCCTCCTTTCACATCACTCTCATTCGGACTTTAGAGAGAGAAAGACAAGAGGAGAGCAGAAACTCTCGGTTTGAAGAAGAGAAGAAGAAGAAGTGAATGAATTCAAGGTAAGAACTCATGGTTTTAAGTGTTTACGACGGGTTTTATCCCGGTTACATGCTTATGTGCTTATGTGTTTGTGTATGTGCTCGGGTGTGTGTGTGTGTGTGTGTGTTGGTGTTGTTTTTAGGTGTTTGAACTCATTGCAAGCGGGTTAGAAAGGAAGAAACCCCCAAGTTGCATCAGGTGAGTTCTAGACCCTGGTTTTTACTTGTTTTAAACTATCTTTGGGGCTGAAAACGTATTAAATGATTTTACAAAGCTTATGTATGTTTACCCGTATGTAATGTGCATGTTGGATGTTGGTTCTTGAATGCTTATAGGTTTTTCATGTTTAGAATAGCCATATTAAGCTTAGAACATATGGGTTTGATGATTGGGTTTGAAAACATACTAGAAACATGTCACACAGAAGGTCCATGCGCCTAGATAAGGCTCATGCGCCTGAAAATGTCTTAGAAGGAATTGTGTAATTCATGCGCCTAAACAGTAGCCCATGCGCCTAAGATTGCCGTAGAAATGTTTAAGTACAGCTCATGCGCCTGAACAGTGGTCCATGCGCCTAGAAATATTAGTCAGATGACTAAGTGTAGGGCCATGCGCCCCAATAGTGCTCATGCACCCAAGTGGCCCATGCGCCTAAGTGTTCATACGCCTGAATAGTACCCATGCGCCTAGAATTTGGCTGGAATTGACTAAGTGTCCAGACGTCCAGGATTCCCCATACGCCTAAGCACTCATGCGCCTGCATAGTGCCCATGCGCCTAAGTGTTCCCCATGCGCCTACATAGTGTCCATGCGCCTGCCGCCCATGTGCCTTCATAGTGCCCATGCGCCTAAGGACTTAGAATATTTTTTGAGTTTTAGGGAAAAAGTGTAATGTAGGCTTTGACTTGGTAGATTCCTGGGAGCTATGTAAGTTGACTTTTTGAAGTCATTTATGTTGTGATAATGTGATGTATGATGTGATGTATGATTGTATGATATGTTTATGTTCCTTATTATGATGTATGATTATCTTTCTTATGGCTCTACGTGTGATGTTAATGAATGAATGAAGTATTATGTAACGTAAAGTGAAAGATAAAGGAAAGAGGAACATGAAATAAGAATGCATGCATTAATGAGTAATGAAAGTAGAGATAGTCTTGTAAGCATGGCATGTACATCGGGGTCTTTCTTTGTGATTGACCATTTGCATAGAACTATTGCTGCATACCTTAGGTACTGTGACCACGAGGTGCGATGCACCGTTATAGAAGGTCTATGATAGGCCTAGGTCCAGAACCACGAACAGAAAGGTATTGATTATGGCAATGGTAAACCTACATTCATACCTTAAGTACTGTGACCACGAGGTGCGATACACCGTTATAGAAGGTCTATGAGAGGCCTAGGTCCAGAACCACGAACAGAAAGGTAGTGCATAGTAAACCTAAATCTTACCCTAGGTACTGTGACCACAAGGTGCGATGCACCGTTATAGAAGGTCTATGATAGGCCTAGGTCCAGTACCATGAACAGAAGGGAAAGGTTTATGGTTGTCAGAAAGGAAAAGTAAGGCATGAAAGATTAAAGAAGATAATGATGATATTATCTATGTACGTATGAACACGAATGAATGAAGAGTATAGTATGATTTTGAAAGGAAGTAAAGAACGGTTTTACGAAAGAAACGTATGTTTTATTTATAAAACTAGAACTCACTCAGCAACACTGACTTTTATACATTTTCAGTTGGCAGGTAAATGTTGTTAGGATGGCACGAGGCGGCTACTCAGCTCTTTTGGATGGCATTCTTTTGTTAATATTTTTGCATTGTAATGCGAACGAATGATGTTTTGAAATGAACGCTTGTATTAACTTGCAAAAACATTTGTAATGATATGAAAAGTTATATTTTATTTATGTTTCCACTGCAATCTTTTCGTAAGGAAAATGTAATTATAATGTTTTATTTTCAATGAATGATCAACTGTGAGGTCTTCGGGAACGGAGCCTTACACCTGGTGACCTGATGATGATCATATCTTAGCTCTCAAAAGAATCTTATGTGATCAATTGTATATTATCTTGAGCTTATACATCATTGCATTAATAAGATGCCAAATGCATCTCAAGATAGAACTTATAACTTAAAGTACATAGTTCTTGAGTGTGAAAAAGTGATGATTTGACTTACAAAGGGAGAACAAAATCTTTGTGAATTAAATGTGAAGCCCATAACACTTATTTCCAAATCAATATGAAAACATGATAATTAGCATGCCTAGTTGATACATGAGTTCTTGTATGGATTTAGTGGACAATATACTTGCAATCAAAACTTTGTTTAGGTATCAATTCAACAAAATAATTCATCAGGAAGAGGCTTAGTGCTATAGTATGATCCTATCATATGTGTATATATGTCTGATCATCATCATACATTTACAAATCATGTTATTCCTCTTAAAGAAATTTATGATAAATGCTTAAATTCACCATTAATCACAAATTTAGGGGGAGTAGAATTCATGAAGTTAAGTTTCTCAATCAGCAGCATTGTCTATCTCATCATCAATATGAAGGAATAGGAAACTGAGCATCATCTTAGCTACTGGATACATGAGAATTTTATTAAAATCCTTTTAAACTTTCTTGTGCTAAATTGCCATGTATACAAAGTCTACAAGGTCCTAAAGCAATAAATGGTTCTAACCAATGGACTTGGATCATACATTCAACAATATTTCTCTGCATTGTGCATCAGCAGAAGCTATAGTGCCATCTTAAGCATCAGCAGAAGCTACAATGTGGAAAACTTAAATGTTTATCCATAGATTGGTAAACTACGGATGAATAAAGATCAACAAATATAATTTCAGTTTGATAATCTGTGAAAATTTACACTTCATCAGCAGATGTTGTTGATCCGTAGACGTTCTACGGAAGAATACGTTGAGGGTCCTATTTAATTAATGAGATAAATTTAATGTGTCTGAGAGTATAAATGATGCAGTCTGACTTCTCAAATTCATTATTCGCTTTTTAGCTCATTTTTCAGACCTAGAAAAACTCACTCTCAACAAACTTTTCCCTCCTCCATAGCATTTAAAATTTTACCACATCAAAACATTAAACAAACATATATATCTGTGTCCCTAATCTGCTGTTATTAAGGTAAAACATGTTGTAATGTTCAAGAATGAACTTTTTGATTCGTGTTTTATCTCTCAACTGTTCATATTCTCATGTGAATAATGTGATTCTAACAAAATCTTTTCTTATGAACAGATGGATAAATGATTTGCAAGAGAACACAATGTTTGTGCCTTCATAAACCCTGATGATCCTGTTTCAGAAGGGTGTCAAGAAATTATAAAATACCTAAGAAGATCGAGGTTGTTCTATGCCTTATCAGTAGAGCCTGTGACTTATCAATCACATATCACTGATTTCTAGAACTCTGCACGCATAGACGAAGATAGTGAAGTTATTGTGGCTATTGTGAAGAATCGACGACTGAGAGCGATGAACAGACAATAAGAAGGGTTCTTGAGTGGGAGATGTCGAAGCTGGTCATCCTGATGTGTTCGAAGATGAATACATAGAGAAAGTATTTCTTCTGATGGGATATGATGTTGATTTTGACAAAGGAGAAATCAAGAAAGGAAGACTTTGCAAGCCGTACAGATTTCTCTGTCACACTTACCTTAAGTGCATGTCGAACAGAAAATCTGGTCTTGACAGATTATCAAGGCACATTTCCTCTGGGATTATTGGTGTTTTTGAGGGAAGAACCTACAATTATTCAAAGTACATATTCAACTGCTTAAGTGATCACATCAAAATGTAGAAGGCTAATAAGATGTATATGTTTCCAAGGTTCCGGCAACTTATCATTAATGCTGATCTGTCTGGAACTACTATAGATGGTGGTGTTTTTGTTCAAGCACACCTTGGCAGATCAGTACTGAACAAAATTTCTGGAAAATATGAAGGAGATGACATGGATATGTTTGCTCATGTGATTGATGCTACTGCCGATATTCCTCAAGAGATTATGTGGGAAGATCAACAAGAGAACTCTCCAACCAACTCTGTCCAAGACACTCACTCACCAGATATATCTCCCATACATCAACAACCTCACTCATACTCTTCCCAACCACAATCTCCAGTCAGTCAAAACACTGAACCAATCTCTCCAATTCACCATCAATCACCAAATTCACCAGCAAGCCAAAACACAGAACCAATCTCTCCCTTTCACCCTCTACCTCAAAATAGCCAAAACACAGAGCCAATCTCTCCAATCCACCCTTCATCACCAAATCAGCTTCAAATGCAACCTTATCAACAACCTCCAAATCCAAAAAATTCAGCCACTGAGAGCATTTACACTGGGGAGACAGAGTTAGCCTCACAGCAAGTACAGTTAAATTGTCATTATCCAAAACTGAATCCCCTGTACTCTCAAATAAAACTGAACTAGTCTCTCCGGTCACTAATCATCATCAACAACAACAACCACATCAAGAACCAAAAGTTCAAGTTATTGAAATCAGTTCATGCTCGGCAGGTGAAGCACATAAAGAAGTAACAGATGATGAGATTGCTTCTCAACACGAGGAAAGAGAAGAAGAGGCAAACTATGTAGATGTGATTTCATACAATGAAGATGATCTGAGTGATAATGATATCCCTGTCAGCAAGAGTTATCTGGTTGCTGGGTACAACAAGCTAGTGCTAAAATCAAACAAAAGAAAGCAAATAATACAGGAGATGAAGGGAATGATCAGAGAAAAGGATGAAGAGCTGATGAAACAAGAAGCTAGAATAAAAAGGTTGAGAGAAGATGCTCAATGCAACAATGAAGTCATTGATGCTCTACTTGATAAGGAGTCTGAGCTTAAAGAGTCAGCAGAAGCTGAAAAGGAAGAAAAAGAAAGGGTGATGATGAAGCTTGAACAAGCAAATAACTCTATTTCTGCTCAATCAAATGTGATAAAAAGAAAAGAAGAAGAGATTGAGCAGCTCAAAATGAAGATCTGTGCATTAGAGTCAAATGTTGTTGTTTCAACTGTTCAAACAAAACAATCTGTTGAGGCATCAAAAGAGTTAATTCAATACTCAAGGAAGAGAAAGTATCTTGGTGCTGCAGAGAAGAAGATGATAACTGATGAAAGTTCTTCCAAGAAACAAAATCTCACATCTTCTGAACACACACCTTCAGTAGATTTATCTACTGTGAAGTCTATCTCACTAGGATGATGACAGTGATGAAGAGTGGAAAGAGCTGATCAAGGAAGACTCTCCAACGGATTAGAAAGTCTCAAAGGCTGATGATCTTCTGTCTTCAAAAGACATATTAGAAGAGAGGCCTGAATCAACCATGTTCATGACACTCATAAACCATGGTTGCCCTTATGATATGGTTGAGAGGTTAAACATGACTGAGATGAAGAATCTGTTGAAAGAATTTGAGCTTGCGTGCTTTATGATTCCAAATTGTGACTATGAAGCCTTCAGCACCTTTCAATCCATCCAGAAGATAAAGAAGGAATTGGGACATTGTGACACAGCTAAGCTGAGTAAGGGAAGGTCAGTAGGAGAACTTAGAAGGATGATGGAGCATGTGATGAAAGTTGAGCTGGATACTGGAGTAAAATTCAGAACTGAAGCTCCACATCCATCTTATGAGCAACAAAGCAAACTTCCTACTAAACCTATAACACTTGAATCTAAAGATCAGCACAAAGGGAAGGAAAAATTGATCAGAAAGCCAAGAGAAGTAATACAGGGCAAAGTATGGCCACTTGGCACTACAGTGAGGGAGATAACTGAATAGAAATCCACTCTAATACAACTAATAGACCACCTTACAACTCCTAGTTCTGTAGAAGAGAACAGGATCATGGCCTGGAAATATGATCCAGACTGGGATTATGCTATTATTAAAAGAACATCTGGAAGAGTTGAATACTTCCATGATGTATTTCAGTGGTGAGTCTGCCAGAGAATGACATCAAAGATCTTCAAAGCCTGATCATCTGCAATTATCCAATTCACTCTAAAGGAATAGACTTCTCAACTCTAGTGGGAAAGCTCAAGACTAAATTTAAAGATGATGTCCTCAGAGAAGCTAAAAGAGAAGATGCAGAGCATCAAAAGAGAATCAAAGGGCTTAAAAGATACAAGTCTAATGTCTCAGAATCTGTAGATGATGAATTCTTGAAGAGGGTTGGCTACAAAAGTAGAACTACAGCAGCAATCAAATGCATTGAAGGGACTCAATTCACATACCCCTATAATTGAATGGGGTTATGTTGAGAAAACAAAGGAGTTGGTCCTACTAAGAAATGCTGAAAACAAGAAAGCTGACCGGATCAGAATCTTTGATCCTGTGGAAATCAAATTACTTCATCCCAGCTACACCTCGTACCTTAATGACAAATTCTTTCCCAAGCTGGCTGATGAAAAAGCACAAAATGATTTGTTCCTACATGTCTATGTGATACAAGTGATTGACAAATTACATGCCAAAGCCTACAAAAGAAGAAGATTCAATGTTGGACTGCTGAAGGGAACAACTTTTGATGAATTCACATAACTCAGAATGTTAGAGCAAGATGAGCTAGAAGTGGTGAATAACAACAATGTGTTAGACACACTCACTACGGAGGAAGATGTTCTGGGGATAAACTTTGAGACTCTAAAGAAGTTCAGCAAGATGAAGATCAACTACAAGTATGATGATCAGAAGACTGCTGTGTCTTACTTCTACAACAAGATCATTGCTAGAGTCAAGGAGCTTTCTGTTTTGAAGGAATGATTACAAGGATCTAAGCCTAAGGTGGAGTATTGTTAGATCTAGAACTTATAGGTCTAGATCAATTTGTATAGGCTTAGAACTTTAATCAATTCTTGTAATAAATATTTGTAATTGTCATTTATTATGCATGCATTAATTATGTATGCTAACCCATATATGTGTGTTATGGATAATTGCAGGTGCAAACATTATTCTTGGTCAATTTATGAAATTGACCAAGTGTAAGAAACATCTACGGATGACATTTTGTACTTCCGTAGATATCTTTCTTACAAGTAACATTACATCCAAAGATCTTCTGCGGATGAACAACCAGAACTGAAGAACAAGTTTGCTTCGGAAGTACAAGTTTTCTACGGAAGAACAAGATTCCTACGGAAGAACAAAACGTCTACAGAAGAACAAGACTTCTACGGAAGAACAAGACTTCTACGGAAGAAGAAATTCCAACGGAAGGCACTATTCCTGCAGAGTCCAAACACTTGTATACTGCAAGTGTTACAAGTCAACAAGTCAACAAGGCAGTTATGCGAATTCCAAGAAATCCAATGATTCCTTAACTAACACAAATCAAATCCCAAGAGATCTGGTGTTTTCTATAACAGAAACATCATTGTCTATATATATGGATCCTAGGTTTCTATTCAAAGACGATTGTTTTTAGACGATTAATGAACAGCAATAGCAATAGCAATACGACAATCAACGTCTCTCAATCAAACCCTAGCAGCCATCACATCATAACAAACTTTGATATCATTTATTCATTATTTTTTAATCATTAACATATTTTAATTAAATACATATTATTCATTAATTGTGTTTCTGTTAGTGTGTTCTTGAATATTTATTGATAATCAAAGTTTTTACAAACAATTAAACCAAATTAACATTGATTCTGCAAACGTTGACTTGCCATCAACCGACACTGATAATTCCTGATTGCGATCCTTAGATTCACAGTGAAGGACTTGAATCCTCGATGTCACACCCCAACCTTGATGGCGAAAACGTCGAGGAGTGAGAGTTAAGATCGTTCACAGCCACATAACGCTATTATTAAATCCAAATATATTATTCATAAGTTCAAAGATAATATTACAAACATAAGTCTCAAATAAAGAAAACATAATAAGAATATAACAAGCTCATTCACTTATTTAACTAGGTCCATTCCTAGGTGTGTACAAACTTCAAAAGTGGTGATCAAGCTTGAGTATTTCCTGAAACATGTTAAAAATAAAAGGTCAACAATTTTTGGTGAGATTCCATAGTTTTCAATACATAAGTATATAAAAGATGGCAATTCATATTGTAAGTTAGAGAACAAAGTAAACTAGGGATGTAAGACACAATGCACAATCAAACCTTGACAAAGTTTTACAAGTCTCAAATGTTTACAAGCATATACGATTAGCTAAGTGTACTTGGATCAACCAAGCAGGCTTGTCAGGCCCATAGATCTATGACGTCGCCAGACTAGCAATAGTTAATGATTGTACATATATTCGACATTACATGGTAGCTACAAAGTTCAACTAACCACAACACACAAGTAAATTGCCATAAGTTTACAAGAATCAAATGTTTATAAGTGCAATGATTATAAAGTAACATGTTTCACCCCAAAGTGTGAAAATATGAAAAAGGGGTATAGAAATACTCACTTGATCAAATAAGTATATATTGATGACTAATAAGAATATAATGAGCAATGCTCCAATATAGTTCTTCACAAGGTACCTAAGTATATATATACAAGATTAAAGTTTAATAATAAGATGAATGTTTTAATGTGAGCTAGGGTTTTGATAAGAATTTAGGGACTTTTATAAATAAATAAAACTCATTAGTGAGTTTATGCATATATTATAGTCTAGTAACAAAAAAACGTATTTTTTATATAATTTTAAAAAGAGTTAAAGCTTTTATAAAATTTGTGGAATTAAAATTATAAAATGTAGGTAAATTCTATAAATATCATGATTAGTCCAACACTAGAATTATTAATGTAATGTTTTAAATTATTATTTAAAATCTAATGTAAACTACTATATAATGCATCTCTTTGGATAAAGATGTAATTTTGTAAAAAATACAAGTTTTAAAGCAACATGTACAAATGAGTGCATCACATTTAAAAAGGGTAGAATAGGGATTTGATTAAAATTTTAAGACACTTTAAGGGTAATATGGTAAATTTATCCATTAAATTTTATAAAACTTGACATTTTTGCCCTTGTCTCTTTTATGTATTAATAAACATTATTAATATAGTATTTAATAATATGATATTATTTTATTTACTTCATTAATTTTATTTTATTTATGATACTATAAATTGACATTTAAATTTATATTTACTAATTATATTTTTATAACTAAATAATATTTTAATTAAGTATATTATTTTATTTAAATACTTAAGTATATAATAACTATAATACTAATATGTTTCTAGGGGCATATTATAAGTTAATAATTTTATATTTATCTATAGTTTTTACAATAAAAGTGAGAGGATGATAGAATGATAAATTTACATATGAATTAGGACACCCATATGAAAAGTAATGCTTAAATTTCAAAAAATTAATCATTTTATTTTATTTATGTCCTTATAATAAAGTATAATATATGATTGTTTATAATACAAATGCTAAAACATATATACACGTGGTCAAACAAAATCGCCATTGACTTTCAATTTCGTTTATATATATTGTTATTGAGCACTAATCCCTCTTCCCCATTCCTTTATCAGTTGTTAACAGCTCAATAACAATCAAGATGATAATTTTTGGTGATAATTTCTCCATTAACTTTTTTCGGTATATGCAAATCACCACCAAAAACTAACTCCGATTATCATAAAACTCTAACCTACATCATAAAATAAACCTCCCTAAAATCTAGATAATAAGTGATTTTCAACCATAAATACCACCCATATTTCCACTATTCTTATTGGGATAATATAATTGTCTTAAAAACTTTTGTAATATACGTAATTATTTTCTTTTTATTAATTTTTTCAATAATTATGTTTTGATTTTTTAATTTACGTCATAACGCACCGAGCCGATACCAACTAAAATCGAATTCCCAAAAAGTCATGCAACAACCGTACCGCGGGCATTCCAACTAGTTTATAAAATAAATAAGTACCACTTTTGTTGAAAAATATTGTTAACGTATTAAAAGAAGTAAATTAAATGACAGAAAAATAAATAAGTAACTTTGAAAATAAACAAAGGTTACGAAACCATTTTTAAATTTTTACAACTTTTATTTATTTATTGTATTTTTTTAAAAAGGCTAAAAAACTCCAAAAATAATATATTAAGGGTGCCCGGGTTCGAACCCGGGACCTCAATGATGGAATGTAAGAGCGTAACCAGTAAACCAGGGCCTGGGCCTTGGTTTATGTCGGTGTCATTTCCTTATAAACCCAAGTCAAAGAGTTTCCCCTAAACTCAAGAACCCTAGATTCGATTGATTCCAAATTAAACCATAAAACAATGTTGTTAATCGAATTAACCATGGAGCTTTTACTCCTCATGGTTAAATGAACGTATACATGTGATTAATTACCCGAATGGTGTTAAGTTGGCGATGAACAGATGTAGGAGAGCTCGCGACCGAGACTCGAATCCGTCCGCGATGCAAAAGTGGATAATAATCCAATTAATTGTGCAGAAAGCTTCTAGTAAACCCCAAGATCAAAAGCCTTCATTCAATTTTGGTTTATGATGACCAGGTAACCAAGTTCGAATAGGGGTCGGTTCTCGATAAACATGAGTGATCGAAGGTGATGATTGTGTTGGGTTCAGATGAAATTAGGAATGGTAAATGATTAGAGATAGATAGAATATCGATTGGGTTCAGTTAATTCGATGATTATTGAATTTTAATATTCGAACGGTTTAAGGTTTAATGGTTTCGGTTACTCAATCGATTGAGGTTAGAAACAGGTGTTTAAACGTAATTAAATCATGAATTTAAGTTCGAAACATGTAAATGTAAAGATTTGGGTCGGTTTCTGAGGTTAAAAACGTCGGATTTCGAAGTTTTAAAGTGGCTGGAGAGTCGCCGGCGAGTTGGCCGGAGACCCGCCGGAAAAACGTGGGTTGAGAGGGAAACAATTAGAGTTTTGGTTATTACACAAATGGTCCCTCAATTTGAAATGTTATTATTTCATGCTAAAACTTTCATTTAAAGTTTCAAAATAACAAATTAACCCCTAACTTAATTATTTTAAGTTTTTAACTCTTACAAGTTTAATATTTTCACAAATTATTATAGTTATCTCTATTAGTTTTTATTAATAAAGCCTTCATTATTAGTACATTATTATTATTATTATTATTATTATAATTTATTTTTTAAGTAATAATTAACATTATTAACTTTCAAATTCAAGAATTAAAGACAAATTAAGAAAATAGTCACAAGTAACCCATGAGTTTCATAATTGACCATAATGGTCCATTCAAGAAATAAACGTTGTTAACGTAAAAATACAGGATGTTACAGTCTCCCCAACTTAAAATAATTTCGTCCTGAAATTAAAAATGAAACTTAAACGAACAGGAGACTTATGATGAAAGTTAAGTGTACTAACGGACTGTGGTTGGCGTTTGATTATGGGTGAGATGCTTCATTTTGCGAATTATGGAATTTTACACCATGCATCCAAATTTGAACTCTTCCAGTGGAATGCGAAAGTTATCATTGACAAACTAACTCTTTGAGATTTGACACATGAAACGTTGGAAAACGATGATGAGTTCCTGAGGTATATTAGACTTATAAGTCACACTTCTCCCATCATCTGGAATGAAATTGTGTAATAAAGTGACATCTTGAAGCCAATAAGAAAAAAAATAATATCCGGTAATTGTATGAAAGTTTGACCGTCGGAATTTAAGAATCCCAAGTGCCACTATATAATGACACAAGCTTAAGGCATATCTTGTGAATACGTATCGCTCCTCCGGTTAAACCGTCAGGTTAAGAATGATACGATATGCCGAGATTTTGAGATGGGTTCCCAAAGATGATTAGAGGCATTGCTAATAACAGAAAGTGAATCGATCATCGGAATTAACGATCGATGTTTAACCACACACCACGATAACCGACTATTTGAGGTAAGTACGAGTCAATTTCTCGACTCGTTATCTCACATGAGTCAATATGAAATGCGTGAAACTAGACAATCGGTCAATAATGCACCAAATGACATCAAGAAATACAAGGCAATTTGAACATATACCAAGTTACGTTAACATTTCCTTTATGCCAAACCATGAGTACCAATCGCGGAAATTCATGATCCTTTTTTTCCACATTGGAATAAATGTAATAACAAGTCTTGTGAGTCACAATCAAGATAGAGATTTAGAGATTTTCAAGATTAGAAGTTCAAGGTTATCCAAAATAATAGGAATTGCATTTTCAATTATGGGTAAAGAGTTAAACAAAGACATTGTTCATGATCGGATTGGAATTTAAATAATTCGGAATATCGACGATAAAGGCAATCACAAATAGCTTTCCAAGTACGGCTTGCACACGTGGTTCATCAAACCCATGAACACAATCATACATTGCTATAAACAGAAAGGCATGGCATAAATTTATAATAACTTTATCTTGTACGAAAGATTGTTTTAGGAGTGTTATCATCGTGCAATTAGGTTTTGATGATAACTCAGAATGAAGGTCGATAAAAAGGTTCCATAAAGCTAGATCAAACGTCAAATTGAAATATAAAAGCGTGAGAGAAGAAATCGATTTAAAATTTAAATGTTCCAGGCTTGGAACTAGGGTTACCCTAAAGTAACAAAGACCCCTATTGAGTTCAAGATTCATGCTTTAGCTTGAATGGCTAGAACACTATCATCAACAAATCGGATAACGGTGTTCACCCTTCAAGTTATTACATGTTTCTTGTCAATTAAGTCTTAAAGCCCTGGTAAGTTTGAGATCAAGGAATGGGAATACTCACCAAGATGTGGTTATCACTCCTAGCTTGGTGGTGTATTTCCAAAGTATGACTTTTAACTATCAAACGAGAGCTTGATCCTAACTCATTGTTAAGGATCCACAAGAATAAAATTAGGTAACTTACCATTAAGGTAAGGATAATCACTCCTATCTCAACAGTGAAGTTTTATAGAAACAAAATATAGCAAAATGAAAAGTTTCATCAAAGAACGGAATTCACTCCTACTTTGACGGGGTCATTTCATTTGAGGAAAATATCATCCATAAAATTTTAAACGAGTGATATTATCATCAAGGTATGGATTTCACGTCTATCTTGATGATTGAATTTCATAATAAAAAGAAAACAATCAAGAACTGACCTTTGTCACCAAAGTATGGGATTCAATCCTATTTTGGTGGGGTCATTTCATTCATGAAATATGAGTTCCAAAGGAAAATGATTGAAATCTGTCCTCAAAACAAGGAAATCACCCCGATTCAGAGGATGGGATTTCATAAATACACAAAAATTGAAAACCATCATCACGATACGAAATTTTACTCCTATTTTAAGGAGGTAATTCCATTTGTAAAATACGAATTCATAGAAAAAACAAAAAAAAGGAAATAGTCATCAAGGTATGAGGTTCACTTTTGTCTTAACGATGAAATTTCATAAGAACGGTAATAGTGAATGGGAAGTCATCACCAAAGTAAGGGAATCACCCCTGTTTTGATGAGATAGAATCATTTAGGGGATACGAGTGTCCTTAGTCATAAGTTGACTTGCGGACTCTTGCATTGCCTACTATGCGAAATGGTTTGATGTTTTTATAATGCTCGACTTAGCAAACGAAGAGAATATCAGCTAGAAATTCAGAAACTTCAAATTACATCAATGTAACATTAACAAGAAAAGAAAATCATGCTGGCTAGGATTAAGGTTAGAGTTCAGGATAATGGAGTTAATTGTGTTAGGTTCTCAAATCTTGAATAGTTTAAGTCAGGAAAACAGGATCAATGATGGAAATGATTCAACACAATAGTGAGATGTAAACGTGTGGTTCAAAATAAAAAGGGAAATGTGTTGACTTCTCAAAGTAGTCAACCACAACTTTACGGTAGACACGCGTACCTATAAGCGAACACCCATCTCCTGAATTCCAGGATAGATAAACAGATCCAACGGTCGAATCAAATTTATGTGTATACCTTGCCTAGACAAGGTATCCCGGGATGCAGGTATTCCACCTTTCAGCATTGCATGATTTCAATTATGGGACACACTTTAAGGACATTTGAAAACCCTACGTAACAATTTTAAGTTTTAAAAACCATTTGGTTTAGACGACCAATATCTTTGGATATATTAAGATCTATGTACACGTTGGTCAAGGTATGAAGATAGTTACATAAGGCCCACAACTTATAACGTTGTTTAAACGTAGGAATTGAGGAATATAACGAGTTCAATATTAACGGGAACATTCTGTAAGATAGGAATGAGAAGATATTAGAGTTTTGATGATAAACCAGTCCAAGGAATCAAGGATTTTTGATATTTTAAATATAAACTGGATGGTTCCATTTGGTAATGTATTACCATTTGGAAACGTTGACACATCAAGGTAAATTTACCCATTTGCCTTAGAAACTTGTGTATATTGACCACAGTTTATCACTCATCCCAGAAATCCCCAGGTAATCATAACTGATCTCGCAATGAGATTTATATGATATGCTTGTCTTAGCTCGAAAGCCTTTTGCCAGGAAATCCAGAACTATGTGTCACATAAATTTCTTAGGTTCATGAAATCAAAACCTTGATGAGATTTTCATAGATTAGACATAGAGTCTAAGGAATTAAACCCACGATAATAAGTGTAGATTCCACAAGTTGTTGAGAATAAGTTTAGAAAGCTTCATTTGTCGGGGAGAATCAAAGAGTCAAAGATAAGTTTAGGGAGACAAGTAACAATGTTTAGGCAATCCTATGCTAAGGCATTAAATTGCACATAGGTGGGCATAGCATTATGTAGCATGCAAACTATATAATTTACAAGATAGGATTATGATTCTATAAGGTTCATGCATACTATACTCTAGGTCACATTTCTAATAACCTAAATTCCTATAGTTGTGGGCTCTGATACCAATCTGTCACACCCCAACCTTGACGGAGAAAACGTCGAGGAGTGAGAGTTAAGATCGTTCACAGCCACATAACGCTATTATTAAATCCAAATATATTATTCATAAGTTCAAAGATAATATTACAAACATAAGTCTCAAATAAAGAAAACATAATAAGAAATATAACAAGCTCATTTATTTATTTAACTAGGTCCATTCCTAGGTGTGTACAAACTTCAAAAGTGGTGATCAAGCTTGAGTATTTCCTGAAACATGTTAAAAATAAAAGGTCAACAATATGTTGGTGAGATTTCCATAGTTTTCAATACATAAGTATATAAAAGATGGCAATTCATGTTGTAAGTTAGAGAACAAAGTAAACTAGGGATGTAAGACAGAATGCACAATCAAACCTTGACAAAGTTTTACAAGTCTCAAACGTTTACAAGCATATACGATTAGCTAAGTGTACTTGGATCAACTAAGCAGGCTTGTCAGGCCTATAGAACTATGACGTCGCCAGGCTAGCAATAGTTAATGATTGTACATATATTTGATATTACATGGTAGATACAAAGTTCAACTAACCACAACACACAAGTAAATTGCCATAAGTTTACAAGAATCAAACGTTTATAAGTGCAATGATTATAAAGTAACATGTTTCACCCCAAAGTGTGAAAATATGAAAAAGGGGTATAGAAATACTCACTTGATCAAATAAGTATATATTGACGACTAATAAGAATATAATGAGCAATGCTCCAACGTAGTTTTTCACAAGGTACCTAAGTATATATATATATATATATATATATACAAGATTAAAGTTTAATAATAAGATGAATGTTTTAACGTGAGCTAGGGTTTTGATAAGAATTTTGGGACTTTTATAAATAAATAAAACTCATTAGTGAGTTTATGCATATATTATGGTCTAGTAACAAAAAAACGTATCTTTTATATAATTTTAAAAAGAGTTAAAGCTTTCATAAAATTTGTGGAATTAAAATTATAACATATAGGTAAATACTATAAATATCATGATTAGTCCACCACTAGAATTATTAATGTAATGTTTTAAATTGTTATTTAAAATCTAATTTATAAAAATAACTAAGTACCACTTTTGTTGATAAATATTTGTTAAAGTATTAAAAGAAGTAAATTAAATGACAAAAAAGTAAATAAGTAACTTTAAAAATAAACAAAGGTTACGAAACCATTTTTTATAATTTTTTAAAATTTTATTTATTATTTTTTTAAAGGCTAAAAAACCCAAAAAATATATTGAGGGTGCCCGGGTTCGAACCCGGGACCTCAATGATGGAATGTAAGAGCGTAACCAGTAAACCAGGGCCTGGGCCTTGGTTTATGTCGGTGTCATTTCCTTATAAAAACCCAAGTCAAAGAGTTCCCCTAAACTCAAGAACCCTAGATTCGATTGATTCCAAATTAAACCATAAAAACATGTTGTTAATCGAATTACCATGGAGCTTTTACTCCTCATGGTTAAATGAACGTATACATGTGATTAATTACCCGAATGGTGTTAAGTTGGCGATGAACAGATGTAGGAGAGCTCGCGACCGAGACTCGAATCCGTCTGCGGTGCAAAAGTGGATAATAATGCAATTAATTGTGCAGAAAGCTTCTAGTAAACCCCAAGATCAAAAGCCTTCATTCAATTTTGGTTTATGATGACTAGGTAACGAAGTTTGAATAGGGGTCAGTTCACGATGAACATGAGTGATCGAAGGTGATGATTGTGTTGTGTTCAGATGAAATTAGGAATGGTAAATGATTAGAGATAGATAGAATATCGATTGGGTTCAGTTAATTTGATTATTATTGAATTTTAATATTCGAACGGTTTAAGGTTTAATGGTTTCGGTTACTCAATCGATTGAGGTTAGAAACAGGTGTTTAAACGTAATTAAATCATGAATTTAAGTTCGAAACATGTAAATGTAACGATTTGGGTCGGTTTCTGAGGTTAAAAACGTCGGATTTCGAAGTTTTAAAGTGGCTGGAGAGTCGCCGGCGAGTTGGCCGGAGACCCGCCGGAAAAACGTGGGTTGAGAGGGAAACAAATTAGAGTTTTGGTTATTTACACAAATGGTCCCTCAACTTTGAAATGTTATTATTTCATGCTAAAACTTTCATTTAAAGTTTCAAAATTAACAAATTAACCCCTAACTTAATTATTTTAAGTTTTTAACTCTTACAAGTTTAATATTTTCACAAATTATTATAGTTATCTCTATTAGTTTTATTAATAAAGCCTTCATTATTAGTACATTATTATTATTATTATATTATTATTATTATTATTATTATTATTATTATTTATTAAGTAATAATTAACATTATTAACTTTCAAATTCAAGAATTAAAGACAAATTAAGAAAATAGTCATAAGTAACCCATGAGTTTCATAATTGACCATAATGGTCCATTCAAGAAATAAACATCGTTAACGTAAAAATACAGGATGTTACACTCGAGACGCGAGAGATGATCAGGCGCTAGATTTTCTGCTCCTTTCTTATCACGAATTTCGATGTCAAATTCTTGAAGCAGAAGGATCCAATGAATCAATCTTGGCTTTGCATCTTGTTTGTTGAACAAATAACGAATGGCTGCATGATCGGTGTAAACAATTGTTTTTGAAAGGATGAGATACGAGCGGAATTGTCAAATGCGAAAACTACCGCAAGAAGTTCTTTTTCGACGGTGGTGTAGTTTTCTTGTGCGTCGTTTAGGGTTTTGCTCGCATAATGAATTGGGTATAATTGCTTGTCTTTCCTTTGTCCTAATACGGCTCCTACCGCAAAATCACTTGCGTCGCACATGAGTTCAAATGGCAGCGTCCAATCTGGGGAAACCATGATTGGAGCGGTTACCAGCCTCTCTTTAAGCAATTCAAATGCACTAATTCATTCGCCATAAGATACGAATTGAGCTTCTTTCTCAAGAAGTTGAGTCATTGGTCGAGCAATTTTTGAGAAATCTTTGATGAAACGACGGTAGAATCCTGCATGACCTAGGAAACTTCTGATATCTTTCACGGTTGTGGGATGTGGAAGTTTAGAAATAGTGTCGACTTTAGCTTGATCGACTTCAAGCCCTGCTCGAGAGATTTTGTGTCCTAACACTATTCCTTCCGTAACCATGAAGTGGCACTTTTCCCAGTTTAAAACAAGGTTAGAATCTTCACATCTAACCAGCATCTTTTCTAGATTTTCAAGACATTGCTCAAATGAGTTTCCGAAGATGGAGAAATCATCCATGAAAACTTCCATTGAGTGTTCAATCATGTCATGAAAAATTGCTACCATGCATCTTTGAAAGGGCATTCGTCGATAAGCAAATGTGCCATATGGACAGGTGAATGTCGTCTTCTCTTGATCTTCGGGAGCAATAGGGATTTGAAAATAACCTGAGAAACCATCCAAGAAACAATAGAACATTTTTCAAGATAATCGCTCAAGCATTTGGTCAATGAAAGGAAGAGGGAAGTGATCTTTCCTTATGGCGTCATTGAGTTTGCGATAGTCTATGCAAACTCTCCATCGGTAACCGTATGAGTGGGAATAAGCTCATTCTTCTCATTAGTTACAACAGTCATTCCTCCTTTCTTTGGAACAACTTGGACGGGACTGACCCAAGGTGAATCAGAAATAGGGTAAATCAAACCGGCATCTAGCAGTTTGATTACTTCTTTCTTCACCACCTCTTGCATGCTCAGGTTTAAATGTCTTTGAGGTTGAATGACGGATTTGAAGTTCTCCTCCATCAATATTTTATGAGTGCAAAAGGATGGATTGATTCCCTTGATGTCCATGATTTTCCATGCAATTGGTCGTTGTGTGCCTTAAGCACATTGAGCAACTTGTTCTTCTCATCAATTGATAAGGTGGATGAGATTATGACAGGAAGTTGAGTTGTGTTTTCAAGAAAAGTGTATTTGAGATGAGATGGAAGTTCTTTGAGCTCTAAATCTGGAGGGTCTTCTATAGAAGGTTTGGCTTTCGGTTCTAGATCTTGCTTAATGATCTCAAATGATTCTTGATGAAGTGTTGTTTCATCAACTTCAAGTTCTAGGATGATTTGGTTCTCACAGATGGGTTGGTGATTTGGACTTCTATTAATGAGTGTTGCAAGCTTCATTTTGAAGATTTTTCTCCAAATGATAGCTTATGATCGAATCACAAGCATCAACGTAATAGAGTGAGTCATCATGATGTTGAGGGTGTTTCATGGATTGGCCTATATCGAAAATTACTTCCTCCTCATCTACTCTAAGCGTGAGTTTTCCTGTAGAAACATCAATGAGGGCTCGAGCTGTCGCCAAGAAAGGTCGACCTAGGATAAGTGGAACCTTTTTGTCTTCATCCATGTCAAGGATCACAAAATCAACGAGAAATACAAATTTGTCAATTTTAACTAAGAGATTTTCAATGATGCCCCTTGGATATTTGATAGATGGGTCAGCTAACTGGATGCTACGGGTAGGTCTAGGTTCACCTAGGTTTAATTTTTCAAAAACCGCATAAGGCATAAGGTTAATGCTTGCACCTAAATCAGCTAACGCGTTACTGACAGAAAGATTTCCTATTAGGCAAGGTATGGCGAAACTTCCTGGATCAGTCATCTTTTGAGGTAGTTTGTTTTGAAGAACTACATAGCATTCCTCATTCAAAACTACGTGTGATAACTCTTCCAGTTTCTTTTTGTTTGACAAGACACTTTTAGAAACTTAGCGTAGTTTGGCATTTGTGCTAAGGCCTCCACCAAGGGCAGATTGATGTGGAGTTGCTTGAACAACCCAAGGAATTTGCCGTATTGTGCTTCCATTCTTTGTTGTCTCAAACGACCTGGATATGGAGGTGGTGGAACATAAGGTGGTGGTGGAACGTATTTCTTGGATGGTTCTTCAATAACAATAGGTTGTTTTTGCTTATCACTCACATTACTTGGAGTTTCAGTTTCTACCTCTTCAAGGATGGGTTGTAATGTGGGTGCATCACCTTGAGTGGTTTTGCCACTCCTGGTGGTGATGGCTTTGACTTGAGCATTAGGGTTTGTTACAGTGTTGTTGGGCAAAGCTCCTTGAGGTCTTTCAGATAGCTGTTGTGCTATTTGACCTACTTGGTGCTCTATGGTTTGCAATGATGCTTTGTTGCTTTTAATGTCA
Source organism: Flaveria trinervia (assembly GCA_025506515.1). Taxonomy (NCBI): domain Eukaryota; kingdom Viridiplantae; phylum Streptophyta; class Magnoliopsida; order Asterales; family Asteraceae; genus Flaveria; species Flaveria trinervia. The sequence continues at coordinate 41,682,386 of CM046451.1, forward strand.
GCTTCGTTTCTTTGGAACCTCTCCTCATTTCTTCAATCAGATTTTCGGATGTACTCATTTGTGGCTTGTGTGGTTAACAACAACTGCTGCAATAAATCTTCCATTGATGATGCTCCACGGTCTTGGTTACTACTACTTGGACCTTGGTATGGTGGTTTCTGTTGTTGGTAAGGTGGCCTTCGGTTGAATCCAGATGATTGTTGGTTATTACCAGCATCTTTGCAATTCAAGTTGCTTCTCTAATTTGAGTTGTTGTTGTATGAGTTGTTTGGGCCTCCTATGTAGTCAACATCTTCAACCATCATAATGCCTTGTTGGCATTCGTTGGTCTTGTGTGAAGTTCCACATGTGTTGCATTGTGTTGGAGTTTTCCTTAGCTCGCTTTGCAATTGTTCAAATTTTTTGGTTAGAGCTTCTAATTGGGTTGCAATTAGGGTTTCAGAGTCTACTTGATGAATACCTTTAGAACTAGGTTTGGTTCATAAGGGATTGTAAGCAAAGCTCTTCTTAGCTACTCTTTCTAAGGCTTGGTATGCTTCTGTTGGCATGACACTTCCAAATCTCCTCCCGCACTTTGGTCTACCGCTTGCTTGTGGGCTCCGCTGATTGCATCGTAAAAGGTTTGACACTGCAGCCACAGATCTAGTCCGTGATATGGGTATCTCCGAAGGAGACATTTATATCTCTCCTATGCTGTGTGTAATGATTCATCATCATCTTAGCGAAAACTTGTGATGCTGCTTCTTAGTTTGGTAGTGTGATCGGGTGGAAAGTATTTCAAAAGGAATTGTTCAGCCATTTCTGCCCATGTGGTGATGGAACCGGGTGAAAGTGGATCAAGCCAATCGATGGCTCGGCCTCAAAGTGAAAATGGAAAAAGTCTTAGTCGAAAGGCGTCGTCTAAATAGTTATTGATTTTGAAGGTTGCACAAATACGAAGGAATCGTGAGATGTGAGCATTAGGATCTTCGTCTTGTAACCCATGGAACTTAACGGAGTTTTCTACGACTTGGATAATAATAGACTTAATCTTGAAATTGTTGGCCGCTATTGCTGGTTGGACAACACTAGACTCATAACCATCTATTGACGGTGTGGCATAGTGTGTCATCTTCATTTCCTCGTCTTGGTTAGCCATGTCTTCTTCGGATGGTGTATCTTCCAAAATGTCTTCTTCAATGACTGGTGCTACTTGTTGAGATCTTTTGCGCAATCTTTGACGGAAAAGTCATTCGAGTTCCAAAAGAGGCGAAACAAGTTCAGAACTAGACGAGTCGGACATACACTAACTTAAAGAAGCATAAACTAACTAAGGATTAAAATAGGCAAAAGTAACTAAACTAACTAAAGCAAAATACCTAAAAATAAAAATGAAGTTTAAACAAAAATATATTAACAAGTTATATACAAGATAGTCAAAGTTTTAGTTTGTCTTTCAAACTGCCGTGTGTCCCCCGCAACGGCGCCAAAAACTTGATGGGTGCGGATATTAATATATATTGATAAAGATTTATCGCACAGATATAGTTTTAATTGGTTATTACTAATACTAAACCACACACACAAAAGGCAGTGTACATGTCGTGTGGTAATATAGTGTTGGTAAGAACCGAGTATCAATCCGTGGACACACCTAGCCTACTCAACAAAATTGATGTTTGACTATCAGATTTGGTTTTTGTTAAAGAAAATGATAATTTACATTGGAAAGATTTTTAGGATTTAAAAATAAACAATAATAGAAAGAAAGTAAACTAAGATATGAAGCGTTTGGATTTAAAACCAGGGAATAAAAGTTATCATCCTAATTAGATTCCACTTATGTAACCGTGATGAATGGTGGTGTGATTTAAAGATATGGATTAATGTAATTATGTTAATGTTATAAAGATGAGCTGGCGCGATTTCTCGTCTATCTGCTGCCGTGGTGACTTGATCCTGTCAGGCTAAGTTTTATTGATCAGATCAAAGCCCTAGTAATGTAGGTAAATCTTTTGTGACCTATTTGGCGTATGATTTCTGAAAACATAACTTAATGTTGAAAATAGATTTGATCAGGTTTCTTCCTAACATACCATTAATTTTAAAAAAGCGTAACAATTACTGAAGTTTCCAAACTAATAAAAGGGAACCTGCAAATGATCAGAAAGTTAAGGTGATATGATTTCTAAAAACCATTTCTAGTTCATTAGCCATGGATTTATTATGACGACCGGTTTCGCGAATGAAAATTAATCATACGGTTTTTCAACTTTGTATGATAATCACAATCACAAACCATAAATTTATAACTTCCCGTTCAAATGTAGATGCTACCCATCAATAGTTTTCCCAAGACCACCATAACATTAACATAATATTTATCACACCATTAGTTCATCACAAATTACATAAGTTTCATCCGATTAGGATGATAAAAAAGAGTTTAGCTCATAATGAGCTTGAACATAACAACATATAACAAAGAAGATAAATATGTAATCATCGGTGAAATGGAACAATCAAACCGATAATCCACAATGGACACCTCCCGAGTCTCCAAATGACCTTGAAGTCTTGATTCCCGAGAGAGTTCTGCAGAGTAACTCTCCCACCAAAGCTTGCCAAAAATGGTGAACTTAGGCTTCTATTTATAGGTTTTTCGGAGTGCTTAAGCACGGCCCCATGCCTAAAAAACACGGCCCTGTGCTAGTACAATGCTTACGAAAGTTGATCGGCTCGTACATGCAGGTTGTGCCAGGCACGGCCCATGTAACACCCCAATTTCTATTTAAACGAAAGGAAAAGAAAATTAAATAGAAAGAATAGATAATGAGCACAACTGGAGGGGAGAAAAGTATACAAAGTACAAAACCTTATTATTTTAAGGTTTAAAGGGGCATGGTCGCCCATATCAAAAGCAGAAAGCTGCTTTTGCTCTCGGAGGAAGAAAGAAGAGAGAGAAAGCCTCGTTTGTAGAGAGAGAAAAAGGAAGAAGCAGCTGCAAAGGTAAGTCTTCTCTTCTATGAGCTCGGTTTCAGCTGGGTTTTGAATTCTTGACCGAAGTTTTTGGTGTTTAGTGTTTGTTTTCGGGATTCAAGAGCTGAATCGAAGGTGGGTCTCGAACGGGAAGAGTGTTGCTCAAAGGCTGCTCAAGGTGAGTTTCTACAAGCCCTCTTTTACTGATTTTCAACTTGTTTGGGGCTATTATGCATACTAAGTAAACATTTTGAAAGTAACCGTGGGTCTACAGCCTTATGTTCGAAATGATGTATGTATGTATGTGTGTTTTAGTGTTGATTATGGGTTAATATTGATGTTTAGCATGCTTAGATGCCCTTAGTATGTTAGATTTGTGCTTGGGTATCATTAGAATGATAATCGGGTGATGTTGGTAGCATAGAAAATATTTCAGAAGGTTTTGATGAACATGAATAGTGGTCCATGCGCCCAGAGGTGGCTCATGCGCCTAAACAGTTGTCCATGCATCCAGCATGAGTGGCCAGACGCCTAAGTGTTGGCCATGCGCCCAAGTGTTGGTCATGCGCCTAAACAGTGGCCCATGCGCCTAAGTGTTGGCCATGCACCCAAGTGTTGGCCATGCGCCTAAATAGTGCCTGTGCACCCAAGTGTTGAAACGGCTAAGTGTTGATGCGCCTGAATAGGTGTCATGCGCTGCATAGTGGCAAAGCGCCTGAACAGGGCAGAAGCGCCCAAATCGTGCCCATGCACCCAGACTGTTTTAAACTTAGAATTTTTATGCTCATGCGCCTGGAAGGTCCCACGCGCCCAATTTGGACTTAAGGTTTTCTAAGTGGTTTTAAGGGGTATTATGGGGAGATAGGCCTGGTCATGATGTGATGGCTTATGTTTGATGTGCGTTATGTATGTATGATGTGCCTGTATGGTGATGGTGTATGTTTATGTTTATGTATATGTTCCTTATTATATATGTATATCTTCCCTTGGCTTTGCGTTGAACGTTAATGAATGTAATGAAAGTATTATGTAACGTAAAGTGGAGGATAATGAAAAGAGGAACGTAATGAATGAATGAATGTATGTATTAATCAATGAACGTGAACGTGAGAGGCTTGCAAGTGAAGTATAGTGAAGTGCACGGCTCTAAATGCCTTAAGCTCAACCGCATGAGGTTCGGCTAATCCTAAAGTATGCACGCAAGGGTTCCAGTCTTTATGACTGACCTTCAATGGTGTTACCCATTTCGATGGGGGTGTTGTTACCCATTTCGATGGGGGTGTTGTTACCCATTTCGATAGGGGTGTTGTTACCCATAATGTTGGGGGTGAAATATATGATGGTTACCCGAGTTACGTATAACTTCGGGGGTGTGGCATAAAGCCAAGAATATGTATGAGGTGAGCGACTTTGTGTTGCAACAGACTCAGATAGAGTTCAATCCCTGTGATTGACTCATATGGGATCTTTGTCGCGTATCCCGATGTTGTCTCAGTCTTCGGACATGAGTCGGGGGTTTGTGAGCAGGCCCCGGCACAGCATATGCTTTCGAGCATGAGTTGGGGATATTGCATGAGACAAGATTCGAGTAATAAAGTGTAATGAACAAAAGATAATGTATGAAAGAACGAACGTATGAAATGAACGTTAATGAATTGTCGTAATAAAGTACTAAACAGGATCCTTGTCATTCGACGACTATTTTACACTTAGAATTTTTATGCTCATGCGCCTGGAAGGTCCCATGCGCCCAATTTGGACTTAAGGTTTTCTAAGTGGTTTTAAGGGGTATTATGGGGAGATAGGCCTGGTTATGATGTGATGGCTTATGTTTGATGTGCGTTATGTATGTATGATGTGCCTGTATGGTGATGGTCTATTTTTATGTTTATGTATATCTATATGTTCCTTATTATGTATGTATATCTTCCCTTGGCTTTGCGTTGAACGTTAATGAATGTAATGAAAGTATTATGTAACATAAAGTGGAAGATAATGAAAAGAGGAACGTAATGAATGAATGAATGCATGTATTAATCAATGAACGTGAACGTGAGAGGCTTGCAAGCGAAGTATAGTGAAGTGCACGGCTCTAAATGCCTTAAGCTCAACCGCGTGAGGTTCAGCTAATCCTGAAGTATGCACGCAAGGGTTCAAGTCTTGTGACTGGCCTTCAGTGGTGTTACCCATTTCGATGGGGGTGTTGTTACCTATTTCTATGGGGGTGTTGTTATCCATTTCGATAGGGGTGTTGTTACCCATTTCGATGGGGGTGTTGTTAACCATAATGTTGGGGTGAAATATATGATGTTACCCGAGTTACGTATAACTTCGGGGGTGTGGCATAAAGCCAAGCATATGTATGAGGTGAGCAACTTTGTGTTGCAACAGACTCAGATAGAGTTCAATCCCTGTGATTGACTCATATGGGATCTTTGTCGCGTATCCCGGTGATGTGTCAGTCTTCGGACATGAATCGGGGGTTTGTGAGCAGGCCCCGGCACAGCATCAGGTTTCGAGCATGAGTCGGGGATATTGCATGAGACAAGATTCGAGTAATAAAGAGTAATGAACGAAAGATAATGTATGAAAGAAAGAACGTATGAAATGAACGTTAATGAATTATCATAATAATGTACTAAACAGGATCCTTGTCGTTCGACCTCAGTAATCGTGGCTGAGTGTCACGAAGAGGGTAAAGTCTGACCGGATCTAGAAAGAGAAGTGAACAATAATGTAATACGTTGAATGAACGAAGTTAACGAACGTAATGACGAAGATAATAATGATATTATCTGTATGTATGTATGATGTATGATCACGAACGATTGTAAAGTATAGTATGCTTTTGAAATAAAGTAAAGGATGATTTTAATGAAAGTAAAGTATTTTATTATAAAAACTAGAACTCACTCACCGCGTTGACTTTTGTATGCATGATAGTTGGCAGGTATATGTTGATGTTGCGGAGTTGCAGGCATGGATGCATAAGCTACTGGGAGCATTTTGAGGCTGGCATCCGTATTTTGACATGTCTTTGTATTTTGAGATGAAAACAAATGTTGTAAATGAATGAAATGACATGTTTTTAGTTATTATTGAAAGTTTTAAATTCCGTTGCAAAATAAATGTACGTTTTAAAATGTTTTATGTGCAATGAATGACCAACTGTGAGGTGCTCGGGAATGGGGCCTTACAGCCCCATGCTAAATGGGGCACAGCCCCATGTTGGAGGTTGGGCACGGCCCCGTGCCTTATGGGGCACGACCCATGTCTACTTTAGGGAACAGTACTTTTGTCCTTGTCAGATGTCCAAACACGGGGGTGTGTTAATTTAACATGGGGGTGTGTTTCTGGCAAAGCATAGGGGCGTGCTTAAAGAGGCACGACCCCATGCTTGGACTCCAAAGCTCGGATTACTTCAATTTCTTGCTAAATATGTTTCTTTTGTTCATCTTGCCCTTTTAAACACCTGAAAACACATTTTAAGACTTTTAAGTACATTTTCATCATTTTAAGGAAGATATTAAGGAATAATTTATGTGCTTTTGATAGGATTTTTATGTATAATTTGGAGCACATCATGTGTCAAAAATCTGTGTATGGATTTAAGTGGACAACTATACTGACAATCATCATGGCTGCAATTCTTGAAAGTCCAAATCATTATGTGTATCTTACAGCACTAGTATGATTTCCTAAACTTGCTAATGAATCTCGATGAAAAACCAGAATCTAGCATCAAAAGGCTTTGGTAAAATGTCCCATATAATTTGATAAACCTGTATGATTCCATAATGAATCGTTCCAGTTATGATCAAAGTAACTTGACGTTATACTGTCCAGGAAGAAAAATCTAGTAGATAATTATCTTAGGATTTCAACCTCACACAAAAATACAAAATTATGTTTTAGCTTTGTTTTATTTCTAGTTGTTTAATTTCGTTAATTTCAGTTAATTTGGTAGGTAAATGTCGAACTACACATCGGAAGTCAATCTAGGATTCACTCACTAAAAAAGTCACGTCTGAGGTGACAATTGTTTTGTTGTTAAAAGGATCATGTCTGAGGTGATCAACAGTTTTCTGAAATAAAATGGTCATGTCTAAGATGATCAATAGTCAAAATGTCTTATCAATAAGTAAAAGTGCTAAGTATATGAATGGTCATAAGGTCAAAATCATAAGTATGAGCCATTGGCACGACTGGACCATGAGTATGGACCAGTCGTACGATTGTACCATACGTATGAGCCCAATCGCACGACTAACCCACACGTATGGACTAGACGTGCGATTGGACCATAAGCATGGGTCAATCCATACGATTGGATCATCAGAATGAACCAATCGCATGAATGGAGGTGACCGACTGTGCCAGTCGTATGACTAGGCCTCAGTCGCACGACTCAAGAGTACGAATAGGTTCAGTCACACGACTGGAGAAACCCTAGAATAAATAGAGGGGGATTCGATCGCAGTCACTCATCACCCCCAAATCACCCCCAAATCGCACGATTGTACCGTTATGCTGCCAAAATCTTGTTTGACTGTTATAGACTGATTGTTGTTGCTTCTAACGATCTCACTTGATTATACAGGTAATGTGCGGCATTATTCACTCAAAGACTCATCAAATCGTGCCCTAAATCGACGAATTTGAGCCCTAATAAGAACCAAAACTTAGTACACAAAATAAACCTTTAATACTAAGTAAATTGCTAACTTAAAATGTGTTAGATGTTAATTGGAAGGATTGAGAGTGTATTGAGCCAAACCATAACGTCTAACATCAAGTTTTGCTCAAAATTTGAAATTGAATGAAAACACAAACAGTCATGTGATTGGACTTACTGATGAACTTCAATCGCACGACTGAGCTGGGCGAATGGCACAATCGCACGACTGTACCATGCGTTTGAGTTCAGTCGCACGACTGTGTCAACCTCATGGGACAGCATACGACTAGCCCAGTCGCTTGTTCAATCGCACGATTGAGATCAATCGCATGACTCAGACTTAGTCGCATTGTCCATTCGCACAACAAAAGAGAAGGATTCAAATCCAATAAATTCAAATGTCATTCAGTTACACACATATTAATGTTTATCTATCTTGTGTTACAGCAGTATGGTGATTCGGTTGACGATGAGCACAAAGCACAACATATGTGCTCATCTAGACTTGACATCCCGAAACGCGTATGAGTTCGCGAGCATTATATCAATCCTATGGAGATTGAGGATCTTCAGAGCTATCTCCACTCCATGCACCCCATACAAGTTGATACAGCAGGCTTTTTGGGAAAGCGCTGTTGTAGATAGGTCCTCGGAGCCTCACTGGATTCGGAGTTCCATATTTGGTCATGAAATTGACATCAGTGAGAAGGACCTACGAATAGTCTTAGAGTTAGGAGATGATGGCGATTGCCTGACCAGACTGCACCTGTTGACGGTTCGTGGATGTTTTCTTTGGGCTAAGTACTCGAGGGACATCAACGCAGGGGTGCTCAACAAGAGCAACCTATGCCCCCAGTTCAAATACTTAGCCCATGTGCTGCTGAGGTGTATAGCCTTGAGGAAGGGCAGATTTGATGAGTTATCAGACCAGATCCAGAATGCCTATGTAGCTCTGGTGCTGAACCACCTATTCAACTTTTCGAGGATGATCTTCACCTACTTGGTGGAGAACATAGAGTCCAAAGGCAAGGAAGACTTCTGTATTACCCTCGTTTTATTCAGATGATCATCAACCAGAAGCTTCCTTCGCTGCCTAAGGAGAGGATGCAGTGACACTAGAGGTGATGGATGATACCACCCTAGGAAGGATGAGGGTTTACCGGGGGAAGCAGGTGAAGCCCCCAGTAAGGAGACTGTTTGGGCATTTGGCCCGAGAGGACTACATGGTGCCAGGGAAGAGGAAGTGGCGTCACGATGATAGTGACTCTGACTCTGAGCCAATTGTGCTCCCATCCGATGACTCTAATGATGATGACAATGGTGATGGTGGAGATACTGGCCCCACCCAATCTAGGGCCAATACCATAGATGTTACACCTCCACCATCCACCCACAGAGGAGTTGATATAGCAAGATTCCATCAGGACTTCTGTCCAGATGAGGAGGAGGAGGATGACGAGGAGCCGTTAGTTCGGACGGTGGGCAGCAGGTGGTTGCCACCGAGAGAGGGATTAGGGCCGTAGGTGGATGCCAGGGTGAGTCTAGGGAGGTTGCTACTGATCCATCTTACACCCCAGACCTACCCAAAAGCCAAGGAGGAGCCACTGTGTCCAAGGGCTCGAGGAGAAAGAGTATGGCCCAACCCTATGGCAAGAAGGGGAAGAGGCCAAGGTTCATTTTGACTACATCTACTCCCACTGCCACTGCCACCACTACGGCTACCACCACCACATCCACATCTACCACAGCTACCACCACCACCACTACCACACCACCTATCACTACCTCATTTCCATCCACCACCACTACAACCTACCCTTCACCACCCACTCACATACCACCACCCATATTCACCACAGCCACCACTACCACCACCAGCCACCAAGCCGGACCATCATCCCACCCGACATTCACCACAGGACCATCTCTACCCCCCATTGGGGTAAAGGAATAGCTATCAGCACTTAACCGTATGGTGCTGAAGCTGTTGGCTGCTGATGAAGAGAAGGTTGCCCAACTACGTCAGCTTGTGGATCTAAACGCTACCCAAGCACAGCAGATCTCACAGCAAGCTCAACAAATTGCTCAACTCCAGCAAAGAGAATAAAGGAGTTGGAGGCCTCCAACAAGACCATCATGCTCAAGTTAAAAGGATCCAAATATGAGCCCCTCAAGATCAAAGAGGGAGATGATGATGATGATGATGATGATGATGATGATGACGATGATGATGATGATGATGATAATGATGATGATGATGATGATGATGATGAAGATGACGATAGTGATGTTGATGAGGCCGGTGAAGAAGAAGGGACAAGGGGAAGGTAGAATGATGATGATGATGATGAAGGAGATGCAGCTGCATCTGCCTCAGCTCAGGGTCAAGAGAGACTCACCAAGAGAAATCAAGACCAAGGAGCCTCATCTTCTGCCCCATCTGCTGAGAAGCCAGCAATACAAGACAAAAGTAATGCTTAGAAGTGTATGTATTTGTGAAAGGTTTGTACTTGAATCTTGTATTAATATTACGTAATTAGTGTTTATATATCTTTATCAAATGTTTTGATTGTCTTGATTATTACTAACAATTGATGTGTTACATGTTTAAATCAAGCAGATCAATCATCTCAGCAAGATGAGTACGATGTTACTCCCCTTTAGCAAATCAAGTCTTCACTTACAATGATTCTTGATTTGCAAGGGATAGTCAGAAGGTCTGTAAGCTATACTCCTGAAGAAGGAGAAATCATTCATGACCTTACTGATGAACAACTTGCTAAGATGTTCTGGCTCAACCCGGACAAGATTGTCAAGGACGCTCCTACTTTTGAAGTAACAAGTGACGATGAGCTCAATAACATAGATGAAATCAAGATCGAGGATGTCACGGCTGACCATTATCCAGAATATGCTGACAGAATGGGAAATGTAGTCCCTAATTTGGGTGATACTCTCATCAGTGATACATTTGACAAGCTGGATCAGATGGAGAAAGAGTCCGAGAATAATGAGGGTCAAGCCCAAGCCTTAGACGCTGATGTTTTCGCCGATGTTGACATCAAAAAGGCTGAATGGGTGGCCTGTTTTGCTGAGAACTGAGCCATGTGCACTGCACAAAAGCCAAATGTCTACACCAAGCTGTACAAAGTCAAGAAACACTTAAAGGTGTCAGGCAATATCATCGCATGGGCTTATTTTGAGGATCTGAATATGTATGCCGTGAGGAGAGAAAAGGGCATAAAGTACTTTAGATTCCCACACGATCTAAAGACTCTCCCTGGTTTTGAGCTCAACCAGCTGGCACGCCTAAAGCTGCTATATGCGAATCCGAAGAAAATTTCAGGCTGGTTTCAGGCTGCGTTGAGGAAAGAGTACCACACGAGGTGGGTTAACTTCAGACCTCAACAACTGAAGTGGTATATCAGACAGTCTGAAGTTGACCCCATTACTGGAAAGCCTAAGGTAGTGCTAAAGTGGAGTCCTCCACACACAATGTCAAGAATTCCTCTAAGGGAAATGCCCCAGGATTTCACTCCACACTTCAAGTGGTGGTACTACGATTGGAGAACAGGTGAAGCAGTCATAGTCTTACAAAAGGAGAGCCAAATGGCTACTATCCAGGTATTTGACCCTATGTGGTTAACTAACTTGTCTACTGATGATGTTTATACTTTATACAAGTGGCCACTATTCTATGATTCGCAAGACATTATACAAGCCCTCCAGTTTCAGAATGTGATAAGGCTCTGTTTAGCATTTGAGATACATGTTGGAGCTACAAGAGAGGAAAAGTACAAGAAGTTTGAAGAGCTGATGAAGAATGTTAGACAATGATGTAAACTAGGTCCAAGGGGGAGTTTGTAGATACATGTGTATCTAGTTTAGGAACTTAATGTAAAATGTCTTTCATGTCTTACATATATGTAATTGAATGGGTATGAATGAAATGAAATGGGTGGTTGATGCTTATCATGATTAATATTTCATTGTTTACTGTGTGATAACGCATACTGAACTAACTATATAGGTTTGAGGTTATTGTACATAGTTTTTAGTCAATAATGATAGAGAAACATATTCAAACTTAGTGTGAAGTTTTCATGCGAATGGACCATGCTAATGGACCATACACATGAATACTTCATGCTAATGGACCAGTCACAAGACTGAACCAGGAGACTGGATCAGTTGCATGATTGAGACATAGATTGACTTGGTCGCACGACTGGACCTTCAGTCATGCAGATAGGTCAACCGCATGCTTCAGTCGCACGACTGAACCGTGCTAATGGTTCAGTCGTACGAATGACAAACACTAACCTATAAATACCACCTAACTCATGGAAAAACATAACAATTCGAATACCTACGCACATAATCATACCCTAGCCATCCAGAGACTCAAGAAAACATGTACCAACTTCATAGATCACAGTTGATCATGTTCTAATCATTCATAATGTTTCATTAATCGTTAGATTGATTAACTGTGTTCTCCCTGATTGGATTGCAATTCAAATAGGATTCTGCACAATTTGAGTTGGTATATGCGCAGAATCAGTTAGTACTCCGTACATACACGGTCCTAACAAAATTCCAACTCAGAGGCTCCACAACCATATAAAGAAGCTTCCAATGTAGAAGAAAATGGTGGTTGTGATAGTGATCAAGAATTTCTTGATGCTGACAACCACTCCATAGAAGACAACATCAATGATGTCACACACTCTTTGGATCAAGTCTCTCTTGATAAGTGTGACGATGTGGTGGGAGAAACATCAATGCCAAATCTAAATTTCTCTAATTTAGATCTCTCTCAGTAACTTGTTGTGATCCCTTAGCTAAGTATCCATAAGTCTCATCCCACCACAAACATTATTGGTAATGTTGACATAGGGGTAAGATCAAGAGGACAAACCCATGAAGCAAATGTTTGTCTTCACTCTTGTTTATTATCTCAGATAGAGCCCAAGAAGATTGATGAGGCTCTAAAGGATGGAAGTTGGGTTGAAGCTATGCAAGAGGAGCTGCTTCAATTCAAAAGGCAGAAGGTTTGGAACCTATGTCCTCTTCCTCATAGGAAGACACTATAGGAACCAAATAGGTATTTAGGAATAAGAAGGATGATAGAGGACTTGTCATCAAAAATAAAGCTAGACTAGTTGTTCAAGGGTACACACAAGAAGAAGATTGTCTACACTGATGTCTTTGCTCCTGTAGCAAGACTGGAAGCTGTTAGGATATTCTTGGCTTTTGCTGCATCCAAAAACTTCAAGTTCTATCAACTTGATGTCAAGTGTGATTTTCTCTATAAGGTAATTGATGAAGAGGTGTATGTCAAACAACACCTGGTTTTGTAGATCCTGATAACCCTGATTATGTCTGCAAGCTTGATAAAACTCTTTATGGGCTGCACCAAGCCAAGGAAGTGGTATGAGACTCTATCTCAGTATCTCTGCAAGCATGGATACAGAAGGGGTACTATAAATGGAACTCTCTTCATCAAAGGAAAAAGAAATGACTTGATGCTAGTTCAAGTATATGTAGATGACATCATCTTTGGTTCAACTAATCCAAGGCTCTACAAAGACTTTGAGAAGCTGATAAAGGACAAATTTGAAATGAGCACCATGGGGGAACTCATTTCTTTCTGGGAATTCAAGTGAAGCAAGTTGAAGATGGCATCTTGATAAGTCAGTCAAAGTATGTTCTGAACATACTCAAAGGTTCAACATGATTGCTTGTAAGATTGCTAAGACACCCATAGCAAGAAACCACTTCCTTGGGCCTGATCTTGAGGGGAGTGTGTGGATGAACACCTTTATAGGGCTATGATTGGGTCTCTTATGTATCTTACAGCTAGTAGGCTGATATCATGTTTGCCATATGTATTTGTACCAGATATCAAGCCAACCCCAAGATGTCACATCTTATCACTGCCAAGAGAATTCTAAGATACCTCAAAGGTGCCTTAACACTAAAAGATTTGATCTGCCCAAGATTCATATTAAATTGATGTGGCTAGTGTGATATGATCCAAGTCGGGTCATACCCAATAACAAGCCAAACAAACACCGAAAGAAAATTTATTTGTTGATAAGATCATACAAATAATAAGTGACACCAATTTAGAAAATTGGATTTTCTAAATTATTGCTTTTGTAGATGAACATTATTATATGTATTAATTTGTTCATGAGGGATTATTTGTTCATTGTTTAAATTAGTTAAAGAATGACAAATAACATATGTATTGTGTTATAAAATTAAAGTGGTTCAATTTTATAAAAGGGTTGATTACTAGTGTATTCCTTTAAAAAGGATTAATTTGAATTTTGGTGAGAAAAAGGGGAGCCATTCGGCCGCCCCTTTATGTATGTCTTGGGAATGCCTTTTATTGTTCCAAGCACATGCATTAGCTTCCTAATCAATTCATTTTTTAACACACACACTCAACCTACACAAGAGACTCTCTCTCTCTCTCTCTCTCTCTTTCAAGATTTTCGGATTTGAACAAGAGAAGAAGGATTTTCAGCTTCAAGTTTTGGTTCTTGGCTGAAAAACTTCACTAGGAAGAGAGACTACAACTTGGTGTTCAATCCTAGCAAAGAGAGTGTTTTGCACGTGCTTGGGGTATCATCTTCTTGAGGATTGCTTGTTGGAATCTAGCCTTCAAGATCATCACCATCCTTCTCATCTTAAAGCTCGGGTTAAGTAGCTACAAAGGTTGTAGTTCCTTGATTTTTGTTGTTTACATTTGTATGCATTATGTATAAAGATCCATGGCTTGGGGTTATTATAAAATGGGTTTTATAATCAGATCTTAATATGTTTCAAAATATTATTCCGCTGCGTTTTCATATAATCATGTTGTATGAAGCTTTGATAAACATGTTAAAATCCCAACAATGGCATCAAGAGCCACTTATACATATGCATACATGTATTACACTTTGCTTTCTTTTGGACAGCCCAAACCGTGGGTTTAAGGGGCTATTTTGGTGCCCCTTTTGATGTTTTAAAGATGCTATATTATGCATATTAGGATCTTTAAAACTCTAGTTTATAAGATTATTGTTTGCTTGGACTAAACCCATTTGTTCTTGTTTATGTTGGCCAAAAACATGGGTTTTAAGGGGCTGCCAAAATCGACTTCTTATGTATGTTTGGATATATTGTTGTTGTTTATGCATAACAAAGCCTAGACCACTTGGATTGTATGATTGATCGTCATGTTGTATTCATTTGGGCATGTAATAATTTAATTTTGTTTCAAGTCTAGTCTTGTAATTTATTTATTCACATGGTTTGTAATAAATAGATTAGGAGTTTATCTTTACTAGTAAAATGTATTAGGATACATATCTTGTAAGGAAGCTCAAGATCAAGACTTGAAGAAAAGATGGACAAAGAGGATGCTTGAAGTTATGGATTCAAGTGGGAGTCCTTTTTGGGTCAACCATGTGTCATGTTCTTAACCCTTAGGACAAGACCATTTGACACACTTGTTTTGGCTAAACAAGTGTGCTCAACTTTGTATGCTTTGTTATGCATATTTGAATGTTTTGTTTAATGTTTGGTTGAATGCATATGATGATGTTTGTTTTGAATATTTGGATGTGATTAACAAACCATCAACTAAAACAAACTATAAACAAGTAATTGGTTCTCAAATCATTAAGCAAAATTCAATGGTTCTACAAAAGGAATTAATGGTTTGCAAAATAAAATGGGTTTTATTCATAAGAACCAATAGGGTACCATATGGTTGAATGCATACAATCATATGGTACATAGACTTCTTAACAAGAATTGTGAAATCGTATATCCCTTTTGAAAAACAAGTTAAACACCATCCTTTTTCACAACACTTAGGTTACTTGCAAACTCTTAGTGGGATAAAGGTCACCTAACCACTTTGAGGGAACTTGTAATTTGAGGTGAGAATACCATGTTTGTGGATAAAGGTCACCTAACCACTTATATAGTAAACTCACACGTGTGTGTAAGTAGGACGACTTGATTTGTAAAATATATTGAATGGATCACCTAAAATATGTTTTATAAAAGGTGTTGATGGGATAAACATGCCGTGATAAACATATGATGTTTAAACGATCCCATACCACTAGAAGTTGCAATAGGTTGCAATTGTCATTATGACTACCTTGTTTTATTTGAATAATGGGATAAGGTCACCTAACCAATATTTAAATATAACGTTGGATTCTAAAATTTTTTTTTAATAGTCTATGAGACATAAAGGGTATTAATAAATGAAATATAATTATCAACGATTACTAAAATAGAACTTTGTAACATCTTGTAGATGGCCGACAACAACAACGCTAATAATGATGTACCAAACCAGAACAACCAATCCCTAAGGGCGATTCTTCAAAGGGATCGTCTAACACCTAACAATTTCATGGATTGGTACCGCAACTTGAGAATTGTTCTCAAGCAAGAAAAGCGGGCCTATATCCTTGATGATCCCATCCCCGATGAACCTAACGAGGAGGATGTGGAAGCCTATAATGATTGGGTTAGATATGTGGAGGACTCCATCCAGGTCTCTTGTCTAATGTTGGCAAGTATGACACCCGAACTCCAAAAGGAGTATGAGCTCCATGGAGCCTATGACATGATCACTCAGCTGCGGGAAACGTTCCAAACAAGCTAGAGTGGAGCGCTTCGAAACGGTTCGAGCGCTTCATGCATGTCGGATGGAGGAATCCCAATCAGTTTCATCTTATGTTCTTAAGATGAAAAGCCACATCGACCGCCTTCAAAGGCTGAACTGTCCCGTCTCAAAGGAGTTGGCCACGGATTTGATCCTTAATGGCCTAACTAAAAGGTTTGAGGCATTCGTCATGAATTACAACATGAACGGATGGGACAAGAGCATAAATGAACTTCATTCGATGCTCAAATCAGCTGAGGTGGGAATGGGTAAAAGGGTTTTACCCGTTCTCACCATTAATGAAGGTGGGAGAAGGAGAAGGTCTCTACCCCTCCAAAGCAACTGTTGCCAAAGGAAAGGGGGCACGTTGGGAAAGGGGAAGATGGTTGTTAGGGCGGAACCTCCAAAACCCAAGGAGAAGAAGCAAAAGGTTGCTGTGAACGACCCATGCTTCAAATGTGGTGAGATAGGGCATTGGATGAGAAATTGTCCAGTCTATCTCAAAGAGTTGAGAGAAAAGAGGGATGCGGGGCAAACCTCAGGTATAATATACATGATACATATAGAATTAAATGTTATTTCTTCTAACACATGGGTATTAGATACCGGATGTGAACTCACATTTGCAATTTGTTGCAGGGGTTCAAAAGAAATGAGCATTATGAGAAAGGGGAAATAAGTCTCTTCATGGGCAATGGTGCAAAGGTTCATGTGGAAGCCCAAGGAGACTACATTTTGAAACTTCCAAATGGTTTGGAAGTTATTTTAAGTAATGTATTATATGCTCCTAGTTTGACTAGGAACATAATTTCTGTTTCCCGTTTAAGACAATATGATTATGATTTCAAGTTTGTTGACAATGATATTCATGTTTCTTTAAATCATGTATTTTATTTTAAGTTATACCTTGTAATGGTATTTATGAATTGGTTCATGAAAACGCAACATATGATAGCTCAATATACCAAGCAACCACCAAAAAACTTAAATGGATTTGAGTGATACCTACCTTTGGCATTGTCGTCTTGGTCATATAAACAAGAAACGCATACAAACACTTCAAAAGAATGGTCTTTTAAAAACAAATGAATGTGATTCATTTGATGTATGTGAATCTTGTTTACAAGGAAAAATGACTAAGGCACCCTTTAGGGAACTAACGAAGGGCAAAAGATTTATTAGGTATCATACATTCGGATGTATGTGGTCCTTTTAAGCCAATGACTAGGAATGGTGAAAGATACTTCATTACCTTTACCGACGATTATAGTCGCTATGGTACGTATTATTAAGACACAAAGATGAAGCTTTTGAAATGTTCAAAATCTTCAAGAATGAAGTAGAAAATCAACTCAACAAATCAATTAAAGTTCTCCGCACCGATAGGGGTGGTGAATACCTAAGTGATGTTTTTCAAGATCATATTAGGAGTTGTGGGATTGTCTCACAACTCACTCCACCTGGAACACACACACATAATGGTGTGTCTGAGAGGAGGAATCGAACCTTATTGGATATGGTCCGATCTATGATGGCTAGAAGCACATTGCCTCTATCATTTTAGGGTTTCGCTTTGCTCTCCGCGGCTCGTATTCTGAATATGGCCCCAACCAAGAAGGTGGAAAGGACACCTTTGAGATATGGCATGGAAGAGTTCCATCCCTATCATACTTAAGGGTTTGGGGTTGTGAGGCTTATGTTAAGACTCCCACCCCAAACAAATTAGAAGTCCGATCCACCAAGTGTATCTTTGTTGGATATCCTAGAGATTCTATGGGATATTATTTCTATGATCCACTGGAACAAAAGGTGTTTGTTTCCAGAAAGGGTGAGTTCTTAGAAGCCAAGTTCCTTATGGAAGGAGCTAGTAGTAGAACAGTGGATCTTGAGGAGGAACAAGAACCACAGCCTAATACACGTTTGGTTGAAACTAGCACTCAACATGAGGATGTTGAGGATGATCAAGCGGTTGATCAATACACACAAAACGTTCGCAGAAGTGGTAGAACAAGTATCCACCTGAAAGATATGGATTTTTTATGGATGGATGCTACGTGGTTGACTCTGATGAACCAACCATATCATGATGCAGTGTCCAATTTGGATTGTGACAAATGGCTTGAGGCCATGAACGTTGAGATGCAATCCATGTATGACAATCAAGTTTGGGAACTTGTTGTACCACCTCCTAATTCCAAAGTAGTTGGAAGTAAGTGGGTTTTCCAGAAGAAAACGATATGCATGGAAACTTGGATACTTACAAAGCTAGACTTGTAGCAAAGGGTTTCACTCAAACTCAAGGGGTTGATTTTGATGAAACCTTCTCACCTGTTGCAATGCTTAAGTCTATAAGGATATTGTTTGCCATAGCAGCTCATTATGATTATGAGATTGGCAAATGGATGTCAAAACCGCATTCCTAAATGGATATCTTGAGGAAGATGTCTATATGGTTCAGCCTGAAGGTTTTGTCAATCCAAAACATCCTAACAAAGTATGCAAGTTAAAGAAATCAATCTATGGATTGAAACAAGCATCGAGAAGTTGGAATCACCGTTTTGATGATGAAGTAAGGAAATTTGGCTTCATCAAAAACGCTGATGAGGCTTGTGTGTATAAGAAGGCTAGTGGGAGCACAATAACCTTCTTAGTATTGTATGTCGATATACTACTATTTGGAAATGACATTCCAACTTTGGAAGGTGTAAAAACCTGGCTTGGAAGTTGTTTTTCCATTAAGGATCTTGGTGAGGCCACCTATATTCTGGGAATAAAGATCTATAGGGATAGATCTAGGCGGCTGATAGGTTTGAATCAAAGTGCATACATTGACAAAATCTTGAAAAGGTTCAAAATGGAAAACTCTAAGAAAGGTACTGTACCTATTCAAAGAGGGACAATATTGAGTATGACTCAATGTCCAAGCTCGAAGGAGGAGCAAAATAGAATGAAGGCAATCCCATATGCATCTGCTATAGGATCCATCATGTATGCAATGATATGCACTAGACCAGATGTGTCATGCGCTTTGAGCATGACAAGTAGATACCAGCAAAATCCTGGTGATAGTCATTGGATGGCTGTCAAGAACATTCTGAAATACCTAAGGAGGACTAAGGACATGTTCTTGATCTACGGGTCTGGTGAAGAGGAACTCGTAGTAAAAGGTTACACGGATGCGAGTTTCCAAACCGATCGAGATGATTCACGATCTCAATCAGGGTACATCTTTATTCTAAATGGCGGAGCTGTTTCTTGGAAAAGCTCAAAGCAAGAAGTCGTAGCGTTGTCCACTACAGAGTCAGATATGTCGCCGCTTCAATGGCAGCACAGGAAGCTGCATGGCTGAAGAAATTCATAGCCGACCTAGGGGTAGTCCCTTCCATTCAGGATCCCCTAGAGATCTTTTGTGACAACGAAGGTGCGATTGCTCAAATCAAGGAACCTCGTGCTCATCAAAAGACTCGGCACATTGAACGGAGATTCAACTACATAAGGGATGAAGTTGAAAAGGGAAAGATATGTATTCGCAAAGTCCACACTGATAAAAACATTGCGGATCCACTCACAAAACTCCTTGAAAAGGCAAAGCATGAAGGTCATGCTTGTGCCATGGGACTTAGATATTCTAGTGACTGGGTTTAATGTTGTACTTTATATTTGAATATTGGAACTTATGTTATTGACTTAATTACATGTTATAATATTCATTTGTTCTTCTATTTTAGCATGTTTAAATCCGTGAATAAATAAGTTATTCTAAACGTTCGTAGTCGATCATACTTGTGGGAACAATTATGAATGTAAGACTATAATGAACTTGGATTGGTTGATATTCATAAGGTATGAATATAGAGCAAGGTTGCTAGCAAGGTTCATTGATATCTATGGGATATAGATATTGGACTGACCCGCACTCAATTATTTCTGCATGGAATCCTTGTGATTAGTCATAAGAAATATTGAGTAAAGGCGAATATCATAGTATCCTCAGACCTGAGATACATATTGGTCTTGATATTCACCGAATATTGTATTTTGACTTAGTACTTTGCTGTTCTGAAATATTGGCAGTACATAAGGCTGAGTTCGGGTATGATACGAAGTGATTGTGAGAGACGTATGTAGTCAAGATGGGATTTGTTCCTCTTATTCGTTGAGAGTTAGATGTCTAAGGCCTATTAAAGTTAAATCATCAGAGAATGACAATTCTGTGTCTCTTGGATTTAACATGACATCTGAACAAAAGGATAAATGATTAGTTCACCTAAAACATATTCAAGTAAGGTACTTGAAAAGGATGATGTTATTGAATGGCACTTAGTCATATACATTAGGGGTAGCAAACCGTTGCTAGGCGTTATTTGCTGCTTGCATCAATCTACTATGAATCTTGTGCAAGTGGGAGATTAAAAGATTTGATCTGCCCAAGATTCATATTAAATTGATGTGGCTAGTGTGATATGATCCAAGTCGGGTCATACCCAATAACAAGCCAAACAAACACCGAAAGAAAATTATTTGTTGATAAGATCATACAAATAATAAGTGACACCAATTTAGAAAATTGGATTTTCTAAATTATTGCTTTTGTAGATGAACATTATATATGTATTAATTTGTTCATGAGGGATTATTTGTTCATTGTTTAAATTAGTTAAAGAATGACAAATAACATATGTATTGTGTTATAAAATTAAAGTGGTTCAATTTTATAAAAGGGTGATTACTAGTGTATTCCTTTAAAAAGGATTAATTGAATTTTGGTGAGAAAAAGGGGAGCCATTCGGCCGCCCCTTTATGTATGTCTTGGGAATGCCTTTTATTGTTCCAAGCACATGCATTAGCTCCTAATCATTCATTTTTTAACACACACACTCAACCTACACAAGAGACTCTCTCTCTCTCTCTCTCTCTCTCTTTCAAGATTTTCGGATTTGAACAAGAGAAGAAGGATTTTCAGCTTCAAGTTTTGGTTCTTGGCTGAAAAACTTCACTAGGAAGAGAGACTACAACTTGGTGTTCAATCCTAGCAAAGAGAGGTGTTTTGCACGTGCTTGGGGTATCATCTTCTTGAGGATTGCTTGTTGGAATCTAGCCTTCAAGATCATCACATCCTTCTCATCTAAAGCTCGGGTTAAGTAGCTACAAAGGTGTAGTTCCTTGATTTTTGTTGTTTACATTTGTATGCATTATGTATAAAGATCCATGGCTTGGGGTTATTAAAAAGGGTTTATAATCAGATCTTATATGTTTCAAAATATTATTCCGCTGCGTTTTCATATAAATCATGTTGTAGAAGCTTTGATAAACATGTTAAAATCCAACAAACACTTGGCCTTTGGTATCCCAAGGAACTCTGACTTCAATCTGTATGCATATACTGACAGTGATTATGGTGGCTATAATAAACTTGCAAAGTGTAGAATATGGGGATGTTAATTTCTTGCTGGAAGGGTTGTCTTGTTAGGATCTCAGCATCTAGTTTGATCAATTAGATTGGATTTGCAGTGGAATGAGCCCACAAATTAACAAATTTAAACAAGAACACACGAAATTATCAATGAAACAGTGTTGTATAGAGAGAGAATTTCTGCCAAAAGGAATATATTCATTCAATACACGCTTCGGCTGGCTTGCGCACGTTACAATTAGGTCATCTTTCCTTTTATAAGGAAGCTGACGTCAGCTGATGTCACTTGACAGTGACATCTAACTGTTATTTAACTACTGAAAGTTAACACAACTACTGAAGATGTCAAACAGCTGACATCTTCTTACAAAAATACCAAGTGTAACTATCACTACAACTACTGAAAAGAAACTACTGAAACAACAACGACTGAAGAACAAGCTCTTCAGTCGTTTTACAAGTACTGAAATAGAAAAGAAAACTACTGAAAGGAAAATCACCACAACTGAAGAATGCTTCTTCAGCTGTTGTGACAACTCTAAAGGCTTCAGTACTTGGACTTCTTGAACTTCAGTTGTTGTCATCAACTGATGTCTTCAGATGTTGTCTTCAGTCTTTGTACTTCAGCTGTTGATCTTCAGTACTTTAGTCTTCAGCTGTTGATCTTCAGACTTTGGTCTTCAGACTATTGAAGTCTTCAGTACTTTAGTCTTCAGCTGTTGATCTTCACTTTGGTCTTCAGCTATGAAGTCTTCAGTACTTTAGTCTTCAGCTGTTGATCTTCAGACTTTGGTCTTCAGCTGTTAAAGTCTTCAGTACTTTAGTCTTCAGCTATTGATCTTCAGACTTTGGTCTTCAGCTGTTGAAGTCTTCAGTACTTTAGTCTTTAGCTGTTGATCTTCAGACTTTGTCAAACAGCTGATCAAGTCTTCAGCAGTTGTTGTGATGTCTTGTGGGACTTAAAGGTTTTTCTAATCTGGCTCATTGGTTCTTTTGGTCCAAAAAACTCCCCCTGAACCAATGCAGCCAAAACCTTTATGCTTATTGAAGATGTCCCACTTATTATGGCAGAAAGATTGGTCTTTTTGTCTTCTAGATCAGCTCAGAAGTTACCCTTGTAAGCACAGGCCTGGAAGAAGTCTCAATGATCTGTTTGACAAAGGATGGATGGGAACTCTGTCTTGGGGAACTGGACACAGAGCTGTTACCCCATCCATGAGATCTACTTCCCAACTATGAGTCTGTAAGACTCCCTTGTATAGGCCTCAAGGAAGATTACTTGTTCCTCCATGGTAAGCTCTTCTACTTCTCCTTCAAAGAGTGACTCTGCCCATAATACTCAGAGAGGTATTTGACCTGCTTCCCATTTTTAGTTCCACAATTGTTATGACTCTATATGCGAATTCATCGGGTGAATACCCTCTAAGAACACTAGAGCTCATTCTTTCTAACTCCTCAATCCTCCTATACACTACCCCTTTTTCACCACTTTATTCTCTAGCATATTTTGTGGGGTCAGTTTAGCTTTATAGGCTTTCTTGAAGTCATATAGGATCTCCCAAGGTGATACTACAAAGCCAGTGAGATAACTTCATCTACAATCTTCTTTACTTGGCCAATGTATCTCTGTGGAATATTTTTCTTTTGAATCCTATGAGACACCTGGGATCAGGCCAAATCCTCACTCTCTCTTTTTGATATTGAAAGGTATGTCTGAGAGTGTATAATCTCTGAGCATGTTTCTTCATATTGATGATTGAAGATTGGCAGCGTATGCTTTGTCGACTCTTCTCAACAGTTCCTCATCATGTTGTTTGTGAAGCTCTTCTTCTTCTAACTTCACTTTCACAATTTGCCTTTGAGATTCAGGAGTAATTATTGGAGGGTGACTTATGGCCTTAGGCAACTGTATAACAGCTGAGATTGGTAGCATGTCTTC
The DNA here is from genome assembly GCA_025506515.1 of Flaveria trinervia. NCBI lineage: Eukaryota > Viridiplantae > Streptophyta > Magnoliopsida > Asterales > Asteraceae > Flaveria > Flaveria trinervia. The sequence continues at coordinate 41,706,060 of CM046451.1, forward strand.
ATCTTCATCATTATCTTCTTCTTCCTCTTCTAGCCTTAGTACCCTTCTCTTCCTCTTCTGGGGTACATCATCGGCTATTGGTTTTGTGGGTAAGGGAATTGGTTTAGTGGGTTGTGGTTGTGGTGGTTTTGGTGTGGGAATTTTGATAGGCTGTTCTAGCATTTTGGATGTAAATGAGGCTTTAGATTGTTTGACCAGTTCAGTCCTGCTCCCAGCACCAGCTTCATTCAAGGCTTCAATGACCAGCCCTTTGGTATATACTTTAGACGAATAGATCTTGGTGGTTATTGCCAAGATGCTGTCCCTGGACCATGACTTGATTTCAATCAATGATCTTCCAAGATACTTAGCTATGAACCTGATCATGATTTCCAGCCTTTCCCTTTCCAACACACTGTAACTTGCCCATCTTGCTTGGATTTCTTCAATCTCCAATCTTCTAATTTCTGAGTCAAGTTTTTTCAGTATCATGACCTTGCCTAAACAGCTGATCAATGATGTTATCCATTGATCGTTTGTGTTGGGCATCAGCCTCCTTCACCATTTTCTCCAACTCCTCCTTCTTTCCACTCTCCTTTTCTTGTATGTGACATGAAAGTCTTTAGTACTTTCAGTCACTTTCTCCATTTCTTCCTTTCTCCTTCTCCTTCTCAGTCTCTACACCCACTCCTTCTCATTTTCCACCTCTATCTCTTTTTCTTTCTCTTTCCCATCTTCAATCCTCTTTTGTTTTGCTTTCACTGACTGAATCTCCCCCTTTTTTGGTTGTATTGGTTGCAAGGGTTTGATTGTCAGAAAGCCTTTTGCTCACAACTTCCTCTATCAAGGTTGGATTACTGAGGGAAGCCTCTCATCAAGGTTTTAATCACAATATCAGTGATAATTGGTGTGATGAGAGGTAAGGAATTTTGAAAGATAGCAGCTATTTGCTCAAGGGGGTTCTGTCCCTGAGAGATAGTGCCAGAAGTAGAGGCAGGTGGCTGAGTAGTTTGGAGTGGCTCTGTGTATAAGAGACCTTCAGAGGAAGGTGCCATCTGTTGGTGTATTGGGGTAGATGGACTTAGATCCTGAGACATTTTGGCAATCAGTGTTTGCTGAATCACCTGACCTCCTAATAGAATCAGGATGTACATGCTCTGAGTGTAGATCAGTATCAGCATGTGCCCCTTGTTCTTGGTACTGGGGACTTCCTGCCTCAGGACTATGTCCTTCATTGGCAGTTGCTTCTGGTGAGGTCTTATGGATGTTACCAACTGATCATATGCTGCAGAGAAGTGGCAGCCTCACCAGATGTTCTAATCTTCGTTTCTACACTTGGAGATGGAACAGTGTAACCCCTATGCTGTGGGTTATCAGAAGCATTTTGATCCTCCCCCTTAATGGTGAGGTGTTTCTATATTAATTGTTTCTGGGAGGGGTGAGGAATGCAACTGACTCAGCACTTTTGCAATTATTATGGTAGGACTTTGGGGGGCGTTGTAGTGGGAGATGGTGGTAGAAGCAGTATGCACCCCGGGGAGAGTGGTGCGTTTCAATGGCAACCTCCTTAAATGAGGAAGGTTTCAGATGTATAGGTGCCCCGAATGTGGTTGCTGCAGGCTCCTGTTGAGAGGAAGCCTGAGCGGTTGAGGTTGGGTGAGTACTTGTAGCTACTGGGGGATTATGGCCAGTAGACATATCCTGCGTTTGTGTTGCAGGGACATCCTCAGGGGACTCATTTCCCTGAGTAGCCATTTTGGGATTCTTGTGTTTTGGTTTGGTGGGGACTTTGGATTTGAGGTGGTGGCTGTGGGTTCCAGCTGCGTGGGTTTTCGCAGCTTGGCAGCCTGTTTGAGTGACTGGTCTGAGTTGTGCCTGGAGTATACCTCAGGCAATACAGCCATGGCAGGACTCCAAGGCCAACAAGTCCCTCAGCTTTCAGCTGGTTCTCTATAATGGCCATTATGAACCGTGGATATAATATCCATCGGTTAGCAATAGGTTTTGAGACCATATCCTTAAGTTCAAGAAATATTATTGCAGAAAAATTTAATTTTTGTTGCTCAAGGATAGAGAAGAATACCTGCTGCCACCTGGTTGACATTTGATCCCAAGAAGAAGTTTTAGGGGCTAGGCAGACATTCACCATATGAAAAATAAGGCGTTCTGCGTCATGGAAATGCTTCTTTAGGATGGTAGAAGCGCTGAGGACCCTGGTATCCATGGTGGGCAAAGGATAGATCAATGGTGCCCTTTGAATATCCAGCGGGGAAGGTGGCATCATCCAGTTGTAGGGTTTGGCGAAGGATTTCCGGAGTGATGACCACCTTACGGTAGTTGACGAACGACTGGAGAGACTCGGTGTCATTCTCCCCAGTGGTAAGGGTGACGTTCGTCCAGAACTGATTTAGGGATTCGGCATAAATGGTAGGATTGAAAAGGAAGGCCGTTTTGTATGGAGAATGGACCATTAGATCAATGGCAGTATCAAACTTCGTCCAGAAAGGTGATTTGGTAAGGTAGGCAACACAGTTGTGTCTTGGTTTAAGCTGCATGGTCACCATTAATGTGAGAGAAGGTTCGGAGTTTTGAACGTTAGGTTTGAGATAATGAAGCTCTATAGGATTAGGTATTTATAGGGTATGGGTTATAAAACAACTGAAGGGTTTGGTGTTAATCATCAGTTTTAAACGACTGATGACATGGTATTAACCTTCAGAGGTGAAACAACTGAAGTCTTGGTTTTAGGCATCAGCAGTTATAAAACTACTGAAAACTATGGTTTTGGCTTAAGATGTTGGAACACTGAGGACTTGGTGTTAGTCATCAGTTTACTGAAGACATGGTTTTGTCATCAGTTGTTGTAAATGACTGAAGACTTGTGTTAGTCATTAGTAGTTGTGAAACTACTGAAGACATTGTTTTGTCATTAGTTGTTGTAAACGACTGAAGACTTGGTGTTAGTCATCAGTAGTTGTGAAACTACTGAAGACATTGGTTTTGTCATCAGTTGTGGTAAACGACTGAAGACTTGGTGTTAGTCATCAGTAGTTGTGAAACTAATGAAGACATTGGTTTTGCTTCAGTTGTTTAAGATGAAACAGCAGTTGTAAAACAACTGAAGAGAAAATTCCCATCAGTAGTTTTCATCAATTCTTAGCTTTTCAGCTGTTCATACTATCCTCAACACTTACTCATCAGACTTTTTAGCTTTTTTCAGTATTTCATAGGACATCAGTACTTATCTGTTTTTACTGACATCTAGTTACAACTGCATCAGTTCTTTTAACACAATCAGTACTTATTTGTGAGATGTTTACTAATGATCATCAGTACTTGTTTACAGAGATCATCAGTAGTTGTCACTTATTCTAGCTGCAGCATACCAAGCCTTAACATTAGGTTTTGGAAAGTTGAACTATCCAAAGGCTTAGTAAAAATGTCTGCAAGCTCATCACTAGGCACAAACTTTGGATCAATCAGACCTTTTTCATAACAGTCCCTAATAAAATGGTGTCTGATCTCTATATGTTTGGTCCTAGAATGCTGGACAGGATTCTTGACAATGCAAAGAGCTGAAGCACTATCTATTAATAATGGAGTCTTAGTCTCTGTAATACCATAATCCAAAAGTTGGTTCTGAAGCCAGAGTACCTGAGATGTACAACTTGCAGCAGCAATGTACTCTGCTTCAGCAGTGGATGTAGCAACAGATGTTTGTTTCTTACTCTGCCAAGAAATCAAACAATTGCCTAGGAATTGACATCCACCAGAAGTTGACTTTCTGGTTAACTTACACCCTGCATAGTCACTATCAAAAAAACTAATTTGCAAGAGTGTCCAGTGGAATACCATAAACCTAGAGATTGTATACCTTGCAGATATCTAAAGATCCTCTTGACTGCAATCAAATGAGACTCCTTAGGAGCAGCCTAAAATCTAGCACAAACACAAGTTGCAAACATGATATCTGGTCTAGAAGCTTTAATACATCAAGGACCCAATCATACATCTGTAAAGTGTTTCATCAACAGCTTTACCTTTCTGATCTGCATCCAGTTGAGTGGTGTGGCACATGGGAGTACAGGGCTTACAGTTTTGTAAATCAAACTTATTCAAAGATCTTTTGTATATTTAGACTGATGAATGAAAGTCCCATCAGCCTTTTGTTTGATTTGCAATCCTAGAAAGAACTGTAATTCTCCCATTGCACTCATTTCAAACTTCTTTTGCATTAAATTGGTAAAATCATCACACAACTGGGGATCAAGGATGCAAAATAATATCATCAACATAAATTTGAACAAGTAGCTTATGCTGATCCACCTTCTTAATGAACAAAGTTTTATCTATGGAGCCTCTAGTGAAATTATTTTGAAGAAGAAAATTTGATAATGTCTCATACCAGGCTCTAGGAGCTTGTTTCAACCCATAAAGAGCCTTATCAAGCTTGTATACCCAATCTGGATGTTTATTATCCTCAAAACCTGGTGGTTGACACACATAAACCTCTTTTTTTTTACCATATAAAATGCACTTTTAATATCCATTTGAAAAACTTTAAGATTGTGGAATACAACATAGGCTAAGAACAATCTAATTGCCTCCAATCTGGCTACAGGAGCAAAGGTTTCATCATAATCCATACCTTCTTCCTGTGCAACCCCTGAACAACCAGTCTGGCCTTGTTCTTAACAATAAGCCCATTTTCATCTGTTTTATTCCAAAACACCCATTTAGTGCTATTGCACACTTACCTGGGGTAGAGGAACCAGTTCCCACACTTGCTGCTTGTTGAACTGAAGTAGCTCAAGCTGCATGGCTTCAACCCATCCATTGTCCCTTAAAGCAATGTGATAGTTCTTTGGCTCTTGCTGACTAATGAAGAGAGCATAGAAGCAGAAATTGGACAATTGACTTCTTGTTGAAACTCCAGCATTGATATCACCAATGATTTGAGACATTGGGTGATTCTTCAGCTCTTGATAAATAATGAGATCTGTGCAAGTGTTTGTAGGACCTTCAGCAGCAGCAGATGTGATGCAGACTCTTGAAACAAGAATGAGATGGCAAATCAAAAGATGTAGAGGAATCAGAGATCTCATCAGCATTTGTTGTAGATGGAACTGCTAAAGCTACAGGAACATCAAGTTTAGTGGACTCAGGCAGTTGATCACTAAACTTGAATAGGTGGTATTGATATTATCATCATCATCAATACCACCAGGTGGAGAACTGTTGACAGAGCAACAGCTGAAGCCTGATAAGGAACATATTGCAGTATGTCCAATCAAATACTCCACGGGTTTTGTGGAATCCTGTCCTTGGAGATTCATTAAACTTCACATGCAGAGTCTCTTCAACTATCTTTGTTCTGCAGTTGAAGACTCTATATGCCTTGCAAGTAGGTGAATAACCAACAAAATACCCTGCATCCACCTTAGGATCAAATTTGTGGAGTTGATCCTTGTGTTGAGAATGAAACAAGGACACCCAAAGGCTCTGAAAAATGAAATTAGAGGAGCCAAATGATGTAGAACTTCATATGGAGTTTTCATCAACCTCTGATTTACTAAGGCTCTATTCTGCACATAGCAGCTGTGTTGACTGCTTCAGCCCAAAAGGTCAGTGGCAAACCAGAGTCAGCCAACATGGACCTTGCAGCTTCAATTAGGGTCCTGTTCTTTCTCTCTATACTCCATTTTGTTCTGGAGTCCTTGGGATGCTAAACTGCCTCTTGATTCCCTTTGAGAGATAAAAATCATCAAGTGTATGGTTTCTGAATTTGTTCCATTATCACTTCTGATACACTTGACAGATAGGAATACTGCTTCTCAACATACAACACAAGGTTTATAATCGTCTGAGCACCCTCATCCTTTGAATGCAAGAAGAAAGTCCATACAAATCTGGAGTAATCATCCACAATTACCAGACAGTATTTCTTCTTTTCCATACTCATTACTCTCAAAGGACCAAAGATATCCATGTGTAGTATTGCAAGCAGGCAATGGACTTAGGTTCTTCAATAGGAGGGAATGAGACTTTGTCCTTTTTCCTTTCAAACAAGCAGTGTAGTTGTCTTCACATCTGAACTCCTTCATAGGCAATCCCCTTACTAAACCATGATGTATCAGCTGATTCAAGTTTTTAAGATTCACATGACCCGCCTTCTATGCCATAGAATAGATTCTTGAGGAGAAGGCTTGGAAAATAGGCAAGGATGGCCTTTGAGATCTATTTTCTTGGAAAGATCTAAGGCATACACTCTTCCTGTCCTGTTGGCCCTCAGGAGAGTGTGATCATCCAACACCTTATCAATCAAACTCAGAACTTTGGATGACAGAATCCTGTAGTTCTGACTAGTGAAAAGAGCAACATGGCCTTTATCACACATTTGACTGACACTCATGAGATTGTACTTGAGATTCTCCACATGGTTAACATCATCAAACCTTATTTCCCCATTGGAGACAAAGCCTTTGCCAATGATGTAACCCTTAGCATCATTGCCAAAAGAAACAAATCCCTTCTTTCCTTGAGAGTAATCATGAAGAAGATAGCTGTTCCCTGTCATATGCATAGATCCTCCACTGTCTACATACCAGATGCTACTGTGGCATGCTAAAGAACCCTGCAATCATAATAAATTAGTTAGTTTTTGAGACTCAAACCTTTTTGGTTTTGGGTCTGTTCATATCAACAGATGGTAAACTAACAGATTTGCTATGAAGAACAGCCTGAGGGGATGGAGATGGTGAAGAAGAAGAATCCTTTGGCATGGATTTTCTTCTCTGTGGTTTCAGCACAGGAGCATCTAATTGGTTGACTCTCCCCATAGATGTTGAACCATCATAACAAGTTTTGTCTGATTCTGTGATAAAGCCTTCAGCTTATCAGACACATTAGTGCTTGAGATTGATGGATTCCTGTGTTGTACCATCTCCCTTTGAGCAACCTCAGCTGTTGCCTGATTAACCCTTTCCTTCTTGGATTTCTTTTTGGATTTTGGGGTTATAGGTTTTGATGTTGCTGGTACAAACTTGGTTTCAAACTCAGTTTTCATTTTATCCATTTTCTTTTTAATGTTCTCATTTGTTTGAGTTTGGAGCCCTTTTTATACCAGCAATCATCAGTAAGATGATTGAATAAGCCACATATTTCACATGGCTTTTTCTTCATCTTAAGTTGATCATATGCTGAAGAAGATGAAACTACTGAAGACTTATTCTTCAGCAGTTTGTGACCAGTACTAGCAGTTTTCTTCCTTGCAGTACATGCTTTCTTGATATCTTCTTCAGTAGTTTTCCCACCCTTTCTACTGGCAGTTTTCTTTCCTTTAGTACATGCAGTATTTTGGGTTTGTTCTCCAGGTGTTATGACTTGCTCTTTAGTACTTTCAGTACTTATGAAATACCACCTGGAGTGATCAACCTTTTGATCATGTGAGTGTCAGCATTTGAACCATCAACATCAGCTGATAGGTTTTGGGAGGAATTAATGCTGACTCCAACCTCTGATGGTGCTGTATCAGATAGTGGATCACATGATGAAAAGGATTGGTTATTGCTTTCTCCATCAGATTCTACCTCTGCTCTGGGAGTAAAATCTGTAGGAGGAGCAGTGTGATTATAACCAATGCCAAACTTCACATTGGAAGCAGACTGCTTACTGAGAAGCATTTCAAAACCCTTGCAGGAATGTACCCATCGATCACACTCTACCTGGGTAGCTGCAAGTGTTTCTTTGAGGTCTCTGTACTTCTCTCTAGAAGTACCTCTTCCCTAGCCTTATCATCAGTGATTTGGCATTTAAGTTTGTAAATCTCATCATTCTTATCATTAAGCACAGACTCAAATTCAGCTTTTCTTTTGGATTATTTGTTCTAGCTCAATGTTCTTGTTAATTAAAGCTACATTTGCTTCTCTAATAGATGCAAATACAGCTATGCATGTTTCAGAACATAGCTTGGCTTTTGCCTCAGAGGATACCTGTGATACCTGGTGTGGAGGCATTAGAGGATGAGGTATCAGCAGACTCCAGGGCCATAAGAGCAAGGTTTCCAAAAGGATTGTCACCACCATGTTGACCAGCACCAGAAAACAGTTGTTCATGACCACACATATCATCTGGTAAACTGCTCCAGTTAACAACTCCTAGGGTGAAAAAGTTGTGTTGTTGAGGTTGAGATTGGGAAAGTTGAGGCTCAGAAGAGCAGGTGGTTGTTGAGCAATGGGTACTTGAACTTGACTGGTTTGTGGCATGTAATAGCAGGGATATGGATATGGCATTGGACCCTGAGGGACAAAATATGCAGGAGATAGAGGTCGTGATTGATGACCAGAACTAGCAGGATGTTGCCCTCTGTTTTGTGGAATATTACTTGGAAAAGTCACAAAGGGTGCAGAGGAGTTAGATCTAGATGATCTACACTCTCTTGCAAAGTGCCCAAGCCTGTGGCATTTGTGACACCTCAACTTACTCTTGTCAAAACCAACTTTGGTTTTGCCAGAGAGTCCAGGGAATTTCCTACTAGTTTTCTTGTAGAACTTCTGAGATTTGATATTAATCAAGGCCATTTGGCTCAGAATATCCATCTTTTCTAAGTCATCATCAGCTATACCTTTCAAATCATCCATAATGAAGCACAAATTGTCACTATTACAGCCTGACTGACTATCAACACTCACAAATGCATGCTTAGAACTGTTTGAAGAGAAATCTATATGCACATCATAATTACTTTCTCATGCAGCATATTCTGACTCATGACCGACCAAGGCAGTGTTCCCTGGTACAAAGTCTTCGGTGAGCTTTCCTGATGATGCCAGTTTCCTTTTCTGCTCTATCTCTCTTTCAAATGTAAGCAGTTTCCCATGAAGTTGGGTGAGAGATAGGCTATCCAGATTTGCATTAGAGCGTAGGACAATTGTATATGTGTCCCATCTCTCAGGCAGTGATCTGAGGAATCTGTGGTTCATCTGGCTATTAGTGTATTCATGTTTGACCATTTTCAGCTCAGAGATCAAACATGAAAAACGCTCAAACTGTTGAGTCAGAGTCTCACCCTTCCTATGAGCAAATGTCTCATATTGTTGGGTAAGTATTTCCCTATTGTTTGCTAAGACCTTATCAGTACCACCAAATTGTTCTTTCAGTGCCTTCCAGAGGTCATGAGCATTTCATGATGCATAAGCCCAGAATAGATTTCCTTAAGCAGTGCCATGGCCAGAATTCCATGAGCTTTAGCATCAATCTCAAGCAGTTTTCGATCCTCATTAGAGTATTGTTCCTTCTTCTTCGGAACCATTTGGTTGGTTTCCGGATTGTTCACCATAGGCTTATGTGGACCATGTAAAACAGATGTCCAACAACCTGAACTGTTAACAGACAGGTGATGGAGCATTCTTCGTTGCCATATGTTATACTCAGTCCTAACCAGCATCGGAGGCTTGGTTGAGGAACCAGTATTGTGAGGGTCATTAGAAGGAGTAGTCATATTCAGAATTCAGACAAATTCAAGGTAAACAAAGTAAATCTAGCTCAAATCCACTTAGAACCTCAAACAAAATGGCCAGAAGCAATAGAACTCAGTCTCTATAACCGATTCTTGCAAATTTGCTAATTCAATCAAACGTAGATAGCAAAAGAACAATTTCAATGATCAATTGTTAAATCAATCAATGATTAACCTGCTTTGATACCATTTGTTAGGATCTCAGCATCTAGTTTGATCAATTAGATTGGATTTGCAGTGGAATGAGCCCACGAATTAACAAATTAAACAAGAACACACGAAATTTATCAATGAAACAGTGTTTGTTATAGAGAGAATTTCTGCCAAAAGGAATATATTCATTCAATACACACTTCGGCAGGCTTGCACACCGTTACAATTAGGTCATCTTTCCTTTTATAAGGGAAGCTGACGTCAGCTGATGTCACTTGACAGTGACATCTAACTGTTATTTAACTACTGAAAGTTAACACAACTACTGAAGATGTCAAACAGCTGACATCTTCTTACAAAAATACCAAGTGTTAACTATCACTACAACTACTGAAAAGAAACTACTGAAACAACAACGACTGAAGAACAAGCTCTTCAGTCGTTTTACAAGTACTGAAATAGAAAAGAAAACTACTGAAAGGAAACCATCACAACAACTGAAGAATGCTTCTTCAGCTGTTGTGACAAACTCTGAAGGCTTCAGTACTTGGACTTCTTGAACTTCAGTTGTTGTCATCAGCTGATGTCTTCAGATGTTGTCTTCAGTCTTTGTACTTCGGCTGTTGACCTTCAGTACTTTAGTCTTCAGTTGTTGATCTTCAGACTTTGGTCTTCAGCTGTTGGAGTCTTCAGTACTTTAGTCTTCGGCTGTTGATCTCCAGACTTTGGTCTTCAGCTGTTGAAGTCTTCAGTACTTTAGTCTTCAGCTGTTGATCTTCAGACTTTGGTCTTCAGCTGTTGAAGTCTTCAGTACTTTAGTCTTCAGCTGTTGATCTTCAGACTTTGTCAAACAGCTGATCAAGTCTTCAGCAGTTGTTGTGATGTCTTGTGGGACTTAAAGGTTTTTCTGATCTGGCTCATTGGTTCTTTTGGTCCAACATGTCTCATGGCAATGCAAGAAACAGTTATGTGTCTCTACATCAACTACTGAAGCTGAATACATTGTTGTTGTAAGTTGATGTGCTCAAGTGCTTTGGATTCAAAATCAGATGCTTGACTATAGATTAAACTTCAAGGAGACTCCCATTCACATAGACAACAATAGTTCTATCTCTATTACGGAAATCCAGTGCAGCACTCCAAGACAAAACACATCAATATCAGGTATCATTTAATTATAGATAACTTTGAAAATGGATTAATCAAAGTAGTCAAAGTTAACACAAATGAACATTATGCTGATCTGTTCACCAAAGCTTTTGATGAACAAAGATTCAAGTATCTATATAAGCTATTAGGATGATTAACTTTGAGTAGCTTTTCTTAAAACTTAATCATATTATTTCTAAAATCTGTGTCTTAAGTTGTCTATGTTATCACCTTCATAAAGCTCTTGTTTTCCCTAGATAAAAATCTTTTTAGAAGAACTTTCCTTAGAGTTTTGAAAATCTTGATGTTTTCAATCCTTCAGAAGATATAAATTTTTATCTTAGGAAGAAACTTATGGATTTAAAACAAATAATTGCCTAAGTAATTTGCCTTCAAAAGAATTGTTTGAAATCTCTTCTGAAGCTTGAAATTTTCTCTTAGGCACTTACATGTTTTCAAGGACAATTTTCTTTCGAAGCAAATTAACTCTCGGAAGTTTTATTCTTAACTGAATAAAACTTTTAAGTCTTAATTCTCTTCCGAAGCAAAATTTTCAAAACTCTTAGGAAATTCTTCCAAAGTCATATTGGCTTTGAAAGCTTTCTAACTAAATCTTCGGAAGACAATTTACCTTCGGAAGCTTTTTCGACTTCCAAGAAAACTACTTTTTGAGCAAAAAGCAAACTTCTTTTTTAGAGGTGTGACCGACATCCGGATTTCAAAGTTTATCCTCTTTCATTAACTTTGTCTTAAATCCTTTTCACATATAAACCCAACGGTTTCCCCCTCTTTCTTTCATCTTCATCTTTCCTCCAACCTAAATTCCCAAATTCTCTCTACAACCGCCTTTGTTCTTTCTTTACTTTGCCAATAAGCTTTCCTAAATGGCCAACCTTGACAGAAGAAATGACCTTGATTTCTCCATGCAGTTACACAAGCAGCACAATCAGATTGCCCTGTTAAAGTCTGAGAAAGATCCTCACTTCTTAGAGGTTTGCTAATTATTGGCTTTGTCTAACTATTCGACATCCCTTACCATTGATCCTGTTCTTTATGAGGATCATCTGCTTGATTTCTAGAAAACTTGTCAAGAGGTTAGTCTAGATGGGGAGAAGGCACTGTCTGCTACAGTGCTGGGGAGGACAATCTTCATCACTCCAGCCATCAACACTCATCTTCAGCTAGATGATGAGGAAGGTGAGTTGTCCTTTCCTAAAGATGTTATTAACCAGTCCTTCCAGCAGATGGGCTATGAAGGGGATTTCTCTATAAAAACCTTCAAGAAAGTGAAGGTCTCATCCCAGTGGAAGTATCTACTACATATGGTCATCCACAGTTTATCCAAAAAGCATGGGGGTTGGGACCAGATTCTTGAAGATATCTCCTTCATAGTGCATGGGATGGTTTAGGGGGTCAAGTTCATGTATTCTCAATTTGTCTATACAAATCTACTTGCTAACTTAGACTCCTTAGAATATTACATATTTCCTAGATATGTTCAACACATTCTCAACTGTGAACCGGGCTCATAGTTGAGGGAAACAAATAATATTCTTAAATTGGGATAGATGAAGCCCGACATCTTTAAAATCTTGAAGAAGCCAATTGTTGGCTTCTCTAGGGTAGAAACAACCCTGGTCCCAAAAATGTTAGAGCTCATTGCTCGAGGTGACAACTTGGCAACACAAGCCAGTGTTAAACCCACCACCAAAACAGCCATAAATCACCCTCACTTACCGAAGAAGATCCAAACGAACCCCTGCACAAGCTATTCAGTCTGTGCAGGCCCACATATCATTACCTACACATGAAGAAGTGGAAACTAAAGCTCCCACTTCTCTTGAGGAGCAAACCACTCCCATCACTTCAACTATCAGTCTTGAGCTTCCTCATGCTCAAAATGATAAGTTCACAAGCCTAACAACCTTAAGCCTTCACTCTGAGTCTTTACACTCATATGATCAACCTTCAGGGAACATTTACCATCCCCGGCCTTTAGATCTAAACCAACCAATTCCTAACCTTGATTTCTATACTGATGAAGATTTAGGCTTCAGTGAGTACCATGAGTCTTTCTTCTCCTCCCCTACTCAAAGAGAGATGAGTGCTCCTGAATCACCTATGTCTAGCCCATATCAGTCATCTATTATTGAGGTGGATACATCTGAACCTGTTCAGGATATCCATATGGAACAGGCTCTCACTTTAGCAAGTGATTACATCATTCAGACCTCAACCATGGCAACTCAGCCTATTAACAATTCAATTGAGGTTGTCAATAAGAAGAGGAAAACCAACAGCCAAGAACTCCATGTTGGTGGTGAAAGAGAAGACTTTGGTCCAATTCTCTCATCCCTAATGATTCTTTTGATGAATATAAAGGGAATTTGAGACTAAAGGTGCAAAAACATGCACCTCTCTAGTCTCCAAGGTTAGTCACCTTGAATCAGGTGACTACCCTGCAAAACAGGGTCAATGATCAGCAACTTGAGATATCTTATCTTAAGGAATTACTAGCTGGGAGACCTTTAAGAAGAGCACAACCACGAACACACGAACCTATGAATGTGGTTGATGTAACCTCTAGCTCACCTATGCAAGTAGGTGATGCTATCAAAAAGGGGGAAAAAGTCACCACAGACACAAAATATATGAGTTCTTCATAGAGCATGGACATTGAGGACTCACCATATTCACTTACAACTATCCATACTTAGAAACTTCCTTAAGTCCATATTGATGTGGACTCAATAGACTCTTACATTCAAAGTCTCTTTGAGGAAGGCATACCAGGGTTGTATCATCTCCACCTTAAGGAACTTCCAACTACATATAGGGTCAATGTATGATGTGACTGGGGTTGAGTAAGAGTGATATTCTTACTGTGAATCAAATATGGTAATCAAGTCAATGATTGAGTGGCGGAAACAAACAATCAAAGAACATTCAAAGCAAGAAAAATACTCATAAATGCTTTTGTATTGATATATAAAAGTTGATAAAATACAGAGAATAACTACAACAAAAATCTCTATCTATCAGCCGTCACCTCATGTACGAGGTATCTATTCTATTTATAGGCAAACAAGATGCCTTTTACAAAATGATTAAATTACCCCTGACCTATTATATCAGAGCTAGTCTAAGTCTTCATCCGCATCTTCGCTTGTTCATCAGCATTGACAAATGTGGATGAGTTAACTTGATCAGCATTTCTTCACTTGATCAACCGCATTAGTATGTTGGTCATCCGCATAGGTTAATACGGATGAACAAATACTTGTGCGCATTTGTTTGGTCATCCGCATTTGTCAATGCGGATGAGCAAAGTCTTGTCCGCATTTACTTTGTCTTCCTCATTAGTCAATGCGGAAGAGTAAGTACTTGTCCGCATCCATTCTTGGTCTTCCGCATTTGTCAATGCGGAAGAACAAATACTTGTCCGTATTTGTTTTATGCCTTCCGCATTTGACAAATGCGGGAGACAATACTTTATTCTTCTTAGCAGATTCTTCATCCGCATTTCTTCTTGGACTTAAGGGATTTCAGTAGAACAATCATCAATCACCCATTGAGTTGGCATGTATGATCCTTTTAAGGGTCCAACAATACTCCCCCTAAGGATTATACAGCCAAGTTTTCCTTAATGTTTAGGAGGTGATTGATGTTGTGAAGATTCTGCTGGGTCTTCTGGGGGTAATATAATGCAGCTTTAGTAGGATCTAGTATAGCTTTGATCATATTCACGAAATCTGATGCTTCTGACATCCTTTATCTACTTAGCACATGAATCTTCATCTTGCTCATGTTGTAGATGGCTTCCATTGAAAGCTTCTTTAGTGAAATAGGCTCCCATATAGAAATTGTAGAAAGTCCATCTCTATGTATCAGTAAGCTCCCCCCCACATCAACCTCAAGTTTTACAATGTTGCCAAGTTGCAATGGTGTCTTCTTCTTCTTTCTTTTCTCTCTTTTGGCTTATCTGATCATATGCCAGCTTTAGCAGCTTGATGCACTTTAGAAAGAAGTGCATATCCAACTCCCCTAGTTTATTATTCAATTCCCTGAAATGTTTGGTGTATATGTAATGGATATATGATTCATCAAGCAATCTAACCTCATATCAACTGAATAATCTGATTTCAGCTCCCTCCTTTCCTCCCCACTTCCTTTCAATTACCATCTCATAAGATTTCTCATCATAGTACACATTTGAGATGGGTGTGGAGGAATGAGTACCAGACACCATTTTCCTCTTTAATGATTTTGTAGGCTTCACCTTCAACTCAGGGAATACAATTTCTTCTGCTTGCATCTTTTTCTTTTTCTCAAGGGGATTGACAAATGTTTTATCTTTTCTCATGCATATTGTCTTTAATAAATTGAAACAGTTTGTTCTTCTGAACATCTTAAGTATGTTCTCAAATTCATATCCCCTGAACATAGCTGCATGATTGATCAGTTCAAGTTGAGCTAGTTCCTTCAAATCATGAATCTCTAAGGCACTTACAAGAGCTGTGTACTCTATAAAGAATTGTACTAGCCCTGAGATCATTTTCACCATGAACATATTCCATGTACTGTCGTACTTCCAAGCTATTATCTTTTGATTAACTTTACCCTTCGGAGTAGACACCCCTCTGATTAGTTTTGCAATGGTCAATCCTTCTTGCAGTTTCAACTGAGATGGTTCTGCAAACCATTCAGGGTACTTGTGTAGTACAGGAGCAAGTAGTTCTTGGTCTTTCTGCTTTAGCATCATGTCTTCAGCTGATACTCTATTTCTTGGCTTAGTGCTTGATAATTCTTCTTCAGCTTCTTAAGTTTTTCTTTCTTCTCATTAATCAATGAAGAGTTGCAACCTTAATGAGTTGGTCTTCATGTTTCCAATCCTTCTTCTTGTGAACCCCTGACTTGAGATATAGTCCTTCATTTCCTTATCAGACATATTATAAGGATCGTGAAATAATGGTTCATGAGTTGGGGATGATTTCTTCATTGAAGATAGCTTATGTAGGGGGGCCTTCTTGGTAATGGTCTTTCATACCCGGTGGATTTCTTCATAGAAGATTCTTTATGCATTGGAGCATCCTTGGTGATTGCTTTTTCATATTTTGTTTCAATGTTTGGATCAAGAAGCCTTTTCACTTTATCTTCTTCTTCTTTCATTCCTTCATATGTCATTCCAAATACTTCATTTGGATCATATCCTTGATTGATCAGAAACATAGCTTTGATCATCAAGTCATCAATTTGGGCTTTGGACACCAAGTCTTCTACTGCCTTTTCTGTTTTCATGGGACTGTCCATATGAACATCCTTTTCAGCATCATATCCACTAGCAATCTCACCTTCTTCTAAATCAAGTGCACCAACTGATGTCTTCAATTTAGCTTCAGCCTGCTCATGCTCTTCCAGAAATTCAGCAATTGCTACTAGGCTTCTGGGGTCATCTTTTTTTTTCTTAACTGTTTCTTCTTCAACTATTGGTCTCTTATCCTTAGCCTTTTCAGCTATATATTTCCTTTTTCTGGAGTAAGTTTGAAGTTGAGGGCTAGAAGTTTCAGCTTTTTCTACTGCTTCAGGTACCTTTTCAGGTGTGCTTGGCTCTTGATCATTAAGTTCACTTTTCTCCTCCTCTTTCTTTTCTGTTTCTTTTTCTTCTTCCTTTTCTTTTTCATACATTTTTTTTATTTTTTCTTTTTGTTCTTCTGATAAAGAGATAGTAGGGACAATTTGCATAGTCAGCACCTTCTCCAAAGGAACTGGTGACTTAGAGATGAATACAATAGGCTCTGTATCAGTCCTTTGATTGTTTACAAATTCCCAAAAGTCATCATCTATGCTGAATTTTTCATATGAAAAACTGTCTAATGCACTAAAGAGTTCTTCAATTCAGCTTTCTCATAGTGAGAGTCATCTGTGCTTCCAGAGTATACCACCATTTCTGTTCGGACCTGGTATTTGAACGAAATACCTAGTGATTAGCGTGTAAACAGATCAAATAGTGCGGAATCCTATTTGATTGGCAATCCAATCAGTGAGAACACACGAAGAATCATAAAGAATTGAAACTAACGTTAGTAATCGATTGAAAATTGATCTAATGTGTTCTATGAACTTGGAGAACGAATTGGGAGGCTTCTAGATGGCTAGGGTACGTCTGGAATCATAGTGAATGAATGCTCTGTGTTTTTCACGAATTAGATTGTATTTATAGGTTAGTATTGTTCATTCGGGCCACTGGACCATAAGCATGGTTCAGTAGTGCGATTGAACCATGCGGTTGATCCATCCGCATGACTGAGTGTTCAGTCGTGCGACTGAGTCAATCTTATGTGTCAATCATACGACTGATCCAGTCTCCTGGTTCAGTCGTGTGATTGAGTCAATCGTATGAAGTTATTCATGCGTGTGGTCCATTCGTATGGGCCATTCGCATGAGAACTTCATTATGTTAAGTTTGAATGTATTAATTAATAAACATTATGTGTAACCATTCACACAACTGCTATCCTAATTAACCAATTCAATATCTACTCAATAATGAAATATTAGTCATTACAAATCACAAACAATCAATATCATTTCATTAATCAGATCAAATTACATCAAAATTAGATAAACAAGATCTATTACATTTCATATCATGATCTAGGGACATACATGTATCAACAAACTCCCCCTTGGACCTAGATCTCTCTAATGTCTTGTTTTCTGCATCACCTCCCATATTTCTTGTACTTGTTCTCTTTTGTGATTCCCGCGTGAATCTCAAACGCGAAGCAGAGTCTTATGACATTTTGGAACTGGAGGGCTTGTACAATATCTGTGTATCATAGAACAATGGCCACTTGTATAGCGTGTAGACATCTTTTTCTGACAAGTTGGTAAGCCACATTGGGTCGAATACCCTGATCGTATCCATTTGGCCCTCCTTGTTTAGGACTATGACCGTCCTGTCTCTGTTCTCCAATCGTAGTACCACCACCTAAAGTGTGGAGTGAAGTCCTGTGGCATTTCCCTGAGTGGGATTCTTGACATTATACGCGGAGGACTCCACCTCAACACTATCTTCGGCTTTCCAGTAATGGCATCAACCTTAGACCTTCTGATATACCTTGTAGGCTGTTGGGGTCTGAAGTTAACCCACCTGGTGTGGTACTCCTTCTTTAGGGTAGCCTCGAACCAGCCTGACATCTTCCTCGGGTCAGCATACAAAAGCTTTAGTTTGGCCAGCTGGTTGAGCTCAAAACCTGGTAGAGTCTTCGGATCATGTGGGAATCTGAAGTAATCTATGCCCTTTTCTCTCTTAACTGCATATACGTTAAGATCCTCAAAATACGCCCACGCTATGATCCTACCAGTCACCTTATGAGGTTTCTTGACTCTGTAGAGTTTGGTGTAGGCATCCTGTTTCAGTGCAGTGCGTTGGGCTCTAACTTCTTCAAAACACGCAGCCCACTCAGCCTTTCGAATATCTACATCATCAATTGAGGCTTGGGCCGTTTCCTCTACTTTCTCCGACTCTAGCTCCATCTTGTCTAACACCTCAAAAGTATTGCTGACGAGGGATTCACCCAGATTGGGGACCACATTTCCCTCATTGTCAGCGTACTGAGGGTAGTGCTTGGCAGTGACATCTTCAATCTCGATTTCATCAACATCGTTGAGCTCTTCGTCACTAGTCGAGTCGCATGTCGGAGCAGTCTTCACTATCTCATCTGGATTGAGCTTGAAAATTTCTGCGAGTTGCTCGTTTGATAGGTCGTGAATTATTTCCCCTTCTTCAGGGGATAACTCACCGACCTCCTTACGATCCCTTACAGATCAAGAATCATTGTTAGCCGAGTCTTGATCTGCTGAAGGGGAGCAACATCAAACTCATCCCTTTGGTAATTTGGATTTGTTTGATTTACACATTCAACATATCAACCATTAGTAATTCATCAAAACAGAAATGCATTAAACTGAATTTAAACATTAAATACATAGATTTCAATACATGATTCAAATACAAAAGTAATTTAGTACATAAACATCTAATCTTTACTTTCGTCCTGTATCATCGTCTCGTCACTTGGTGGAGCCGAGGAAGAAGCTGGTTGGTCTTGTATGTTCTTGGACCTCCTTTCTTGACCCGAAGCAGAGGCCGATGCAGCTGCATCTCCTCCTGATGTATCATCATCATCCTTCTCCTCTGTCCTTTCTTCTTCTGTCCCCTCATCCTCTTCTGTCTCATCATCCTCATCATCACTTTCATCATCATCTCTGTCTCCTTCTTTGATCTTCAAGGGCTCTTCCTTAGATCCCTTTAACTTTAACATGATTGTCTTCTTCGCCTTCTCCAACTCCTCTATCTTCCTGTTTGATGAGACACTCTATGCTTGGAGTTGGGCTATCTCAAGGCTCTGAGCAACCATCTGTTGGGCCTGCTCCATTATCACTCTAGCCTGCTCTTCTATCTGGTGAGACTGAGTAGCAGTAAGATCAGCAAGCTGACGGATCTGAGCCGCCTTCTCCTCATCTGCTGCTAATAGGCGCATCACCATCCTGTTGAGCGCAGACAGCTGTTCCTCTACCCCAATTGGAGGTAGAGGTGATACATATGGATAAGATGGATGGGCTGAGGATCCAGCTTGGTGGGTAGCGGTGGTGGTGGTTGTTGTAGTGAAGATGGGTCTGTGAAGTGGTGGAGGTGATGTGGGAGTGAAAGATATGGTGGTAGATGGAATCTGTACAGTGGTGGGTGGTGTGGTGGTGGTAGTAGTAGCCGTGGTGGCTGTGGTGGCTGTGGTGTGGAAGTGGTTGTGGTGGTGGCAGATGTGGTGGCTACAGTGGTGGATGGTATGCTTGTGGAAGTGGTAGTGGTGGTGGCAGATGTGGTTGTGGAGGTAACGAAGGTGAGACGTCTTTTCTTCTTCTTCTGGCCATGGGGTTGAGGCATCCTTTTCCTCCTCATTCCCGTTGAGGTGGATGCTCCCCCTACAACCCTGCTAGCTGGCTCTGGTACATAACTCGGATCCGTGGCTGTCTCTCCTGAGTCTCGTGGGTGTTCACCAACCACCCTTAGCCCATGTTCCGTGGGAACAACCTTGCTTCCCACAGTCCGTGTTAAGGGCTCCCCTTCCGACTCCTCTTCTCTCTCATCAGGAACAAAATCCTAATGGAAACCAGCAGACTCAGTTCCATCATGGGTGGATGGTGGAGATGGTATATCAGTGATAGTGGCCCTAGATGGAATGGGGCCTGTATCTCCACCATCACCATTGTCGTCATCATCGTCGTCATCAACTGGTAGACCTATAGGTTCAGAATCAGTCACTGTCATCATGATGCCATTTTCGTCTTCCCGGCGCCACATAGTTCTCGTTGCCAAATGGCCAATCAACCTCCTCACTAGGGGCTTCACTTGTTTGCCCCTATACACCCTCATTCGACCCAAGGTCATGTCATCCATAATTTCCAAAGTAACTGCATCATGACTCTCCTTTGGGAGAAGTGGCAGCTTGTTGTTGAAGATAGCTATAGAAACCTGGGGTACATACAGAATCCTTCCTTCCCTTTTGCTTCCAGGTTCCCTATTAGATAGGAAAAGATCATACTTGAGAAGCTGAAAGGGTGGTTCAGCATCAGTGCCACGAAGGCATTTTGAATCTGATCTGATAGATCATCGAACCCACCCCTCCTCGAAGCAATGCACTTCAGAATCACATGTGCCAAGTATTTGTACTGAGGGCACAGGTTGCTCTTATTGAGCACACCCGAGTTTGTCCCCCGCGTACTTGATTCTGAGGAAGCAGCCCTCACAGTCAGTGGATGTAATTTGGTGGGGTGATTCGTATCGTCCCTAAATTTAGAACTTTCTGGAAATCAGCAGCAGTAACCTCGATATCCTGACCTAGAATGGAGCTCCGTATACTGTACGGCTCACGAGAGCGATCAACTGAGGCATTCTCCCAGAATGCCTGGTGTAATGACCTGTAGGGCGTGCAAGGTGTAGATATAGCCTTATGTATCCGGGAGCGTCTAAGGAAGGCTATAATCTCTGTGAACTGGGCCTCGTTCCGAGTAGTATGATCCAAGTGAGCACATATGTTGTGCTTTGGGTTAATGGACCATCTATCAGCCATTTTTCTCAAACACAAGACACAGAATCATTAGTACATAACACATCAAACTTCAGTTCTAAGTGTAATGTTTAAATTCATTCTGATTCATTCGTGAGAATGAATCATGTGCGACTGGAGTCAGTCGCTTGTTCTTTTGTGCGACTGAGCTCGTTCGGGTGAATGAGACATGCGACTGAGTTCAATCTGCTGACTGAGTCTGCGATTGGTTCAGTCGGCCGACTGAACTCATTCGCCTGGTTCATTCGGCCGATTGACCCAATCGCAAGATTCAATCGTGCGATTGGAGTTCATCCGGACGACCAGTCGCTTGTCCCACTGTTCAGTCGCCTGTGGTTCGAATCTTGACCAATTCAAGTAATTTAACATGGTTTAATGGTCCATTAGACTCGCCATCTTGTCACTAATAACCTATTAAACTTAATTTTAACATTTTGCTTAGTTTATGTAGGTTATTAGGGCATTTTTCAGTCCGGTTCTTGTTTCATTCGAATATCACATATTTGGATTCAAGATCTTCTGATCTCGGTAAGATTTAACTGCAATGTACCTGTATAATCGTCAATCGAGCATCAGAGAATCAAAGCAAGTGTGAACACAAGATCTCTAGAAATTTTGGCAGAGTAACGGGAAGAAATGCGATTTGGGTGCGATTGAGAGTGATGAGTACAACGCGATCGACTGAGGCCCTTTAAATATTGAACTGAAGTTCAATCGGCCGACTGGCCTCATTCGCTCAGTTCATTCGGACGATTGAGGTTCAGTCGTGCGATTGGCTCAGTCAGTCGGCCGACTGAGTCTCATTCGGTCGACTGACTCATTCGTGCCCTTTCATTCGCACCCTCAGTAACCGACTGAGTCTCAGTCGGTCGACTGACTCATTCGCACCCTGTCATTCGGTCGAATGGATCATTCTTATACGCCATTCGGGTGAATGACTAAATTTCATGTCCAGTCGTGCGAATGGGATCCATTCGCATAGTTGGTCCATATTCATGGTCCAATCGTGCGAATGGGTCACACTTAGTAAATGTTCTGCCATTTTGAACATTTTACTTTTAAGACCCTTTGAACTTTTGAAATAAACATTATGAGTTTTTGATCATCTCAGACATGATCATTTTAACCAATTTAGTCACCTCAGACATGACTCTTTAAACACTTTGTCACCTCAGACGTGACTGCTGTAAACTTGAGAATTCATGTGGTCATCTCAGACATGAACCTTTTAGTGAGTTAATCCCTTATCTATTTTATGATGTAGTCCGGCAAACAAACAAAACAAAAGACTAAGTGAATAATAATAAAAAGTAAACTAACGTACCAAAAATAAAGACTTTTTTTTTGCTTTTTGTGAGAGATAAATCCTAAGATAGAAATCTACGGATTTGGTTCCAGAATAGGCAGCTTCAACTTAGATTTCCACACCTTGACCAATTCAATTTTGGAATCATACAGGCAAGTCAAATCATTTGGGACTTGTTGTCAAAATATTTTATGCTCTATTCTTGGTTTTCATCCAGAGTCGGTAGCAACTTTTAGGAAATCATACTGGAACTATTAGATTACCACATTGATTTGAACTTTCAAGAATTGCAGCCACAATAATTGTCAGTATATTTGTCCTCTTAAATCCATACACAGACTTTTGACACAGACTGGCGATAGTTTAGGTTTAATTATTTCAACTAACATTTGTGGATCCCACACTTATATGGTAATCAACATTCCTCAGGAGCTTTTGAGCGGTCTACGGGTATTTTTACAAGAAGAGACTATTCTTAGAGATTTCAAAGAGAAGCCAATCCTCAGGTCAGTGCCATCGCACAGCAGAGAGGCGGAAAATAGCAATGAATTCTAGAATATCTAGGTTATGCTTATCCTCAGGTCAGTGCCATCGCACAGCAGAGAGGCACACAACCTATCTCCTTGTTAGAGCAGCTTGATTTTATTTTGCACAAATGCACCAACAACATAAGTCAGTAGCTTGATAGCATTTTTTTTCATTTTTTTCGTGCTTTGCTCTATTTATGGTCATCCGCACACATTTGTGGCGTTTACAAGCTCATTACCCCTTATTGGAATATTTGTTGGGTTAACCAGTGATAAGATGGAAGCCCACAGTCAGTTGAACAACTTAGTTTGATCTTGAAATCACCGGTAAGGTCTTCTCATCTATTGTGGTTGAATCTACCGACATATCATTGTGATCTAGCAACCTCTAGGTCTACTCACTGTGTGTTACCTTCATAGTTACCAGTTTTTCTATCATCTTCCCTTTTGTATTGCTTAGACTACATAGACTTATACTTTGAATTTTGCATCTTTCTAAATTAAATTTTTATAGTCCCTCTTGATTTGTTCCTGTGTACTATCATATTCCAAAGGGTTTGAATCGGTATCACAGATACGATCTACCTTATATCAGCTTTCCACTCCTTCTCTCTCTCTTTTTTTAATAATGTTACTTGCTGACTTATTCTCCCCCTAAAATACTAACATCATAACTGGTATATTATTTTAGGATTTTAATAAACAGCAGAGTACCATGAGTTTAAATTTAAAACGGACTAAAGCGAAATAAAATGAAAGAATTACTAAGCTACATCGGACTACACATGATCATCATCAGGAATAACATCACTTTGCTTTTTAACGTGTTGACCTCTAGCAAATATTGAAAACGTGGTTTATCAAAGGCTTTAGTATAGAGGTCAGCGCGTTGAAAATCAGTGTTAATTTTTACCATATCAATTAAGTTCTTTTCAAAACAATCTCTTATGAAATGGTATTTAATACCGATATGTTTGGTCTTTGGATGTTGGACCGGATTTAGTAGTACTGAAATGCAGCAGAGTTATCAACAAAAATAGGAGTAGAAGAAAACTTTAAACCGTAATCCCGCATTTGCTGTTGAATCCAGATGATTTGTGAACAGCAACTTGCAGCAGCAACGTATTTGCTTCACAGGTTGACATGCAACCGATGTTTGCTTCTTACACTGCCAGGTAACTAATCTTCTCCCAAAGAATTGACACCCTGCTGATGTAGACTTGTAATTCATCTTACAGCCCCCGTAATCCGAGTCACTATACGCCGTGAGCTCAAAGTCATCATCTTGAGGATACCACAACCAAAGTGTGGGTGTACCCTTCAGATAACGAAATATCCTTTTGACCCCGATCAGATGGTTGACCTTAGGCTTAGCCTGATATCTAGAACATAAACATGTAGCATACATGATATCAGGTCTTGAGGCAGTGAGATACATGAGGGATCCAATCATTCCTCGTACATTGTGGCATCTACAAGATCTCCATTTTCATCAGGTGATATGTGATTCATAGCAAGTGTGAGATTCGAAGCATTCCCATGTCAAAACGACTGAGAATGTCTCCTACATACTTGGTCTGATGTAGAAATATCCCATTTGGAGTCTGATCCACCTGTAACCCGAGAAAGAACTTCATCTCCCCCTAGCACTCATCTCAAATTCTTTCTTCATAACTGCTTCAAATTCTTTGCATAACTCTTCGTTCTTTGAACCGAAGATTATGTCATCGACATAGATCTGTACGAGCAGTAGGTCGCCATTTTTTTTCTTTGATGAACAGTGTGCAGTCAATGACTCCCCTGCGAAGCCGTGTTTCTCAAAGAGAGAGTCGAGAGTTTCTCATACCAAGCTCGTGGAGCTTGATGAAGCCCGTCTAAAGCCTTGTCGAGTTTGTAAACTCTATCCCAATGATAAGGATCTTCAAATCCCTCGGGTTGACTGACATAGACTGTTTCTTTGATTTCCCCATGAAAGAATGCACTCTTCACATCTAATTGGTAGACTTTAATCTTCATGTACGATGCATAGGCAAGGAAGATGCGAATGGCTTCCATCCGTGCCACGGGTGCAAACACTTCATTGTAGTCAATTCCCTCGACTTGGCGAAATCCTTGAACCACCAATCGAGCCTTGTTCCTGATAATGACTCCTTGGTCATCTTTCTTGCATTTTAAAAACCATTTGGTGCCAATGACCTTAGCACCTTTAGGTCTATCAACCAGGGTCCATACACCTAACTTCTTGAACTGAAGAAGTTCTTCTTGCATGGCACTCACCCACGCCTCATCATTTAGTGCATCACTGACGTATTTTGGCTCAAACTGTGAGACAAAACACCGATAAGCACCATCATGAATATATCCCTTTTCCATAACTGAGGCGTAACCAGCTGAGTATAGCTGATTTCAGGTTTGCTCCTGATCTGACATCCCCAATGACATTGTTTAGGGGATGATAGACGTTTAGTCATGATCCTAGAGTAGTAGGAACAGCTACCTCAGAGCCAAGATTATGAACATTTGGTTCTGCAGCTGAGGTAGTTGGAGTTTGAGGCTCCGAAGTCGAAGGTACATCACTGGTAGATGCTTGTGGACTTTCAGGAACTAGAACCTGTTCCTCCTGACTGTTCTGGTCATCTTCTTCAGCTTCATCTTCAGAGGAGGAGTCACTGTCGTCGACTACTCCCCCTGACTGAGTAGATGATCCTCCCAGTGAGCTTGATGCTGGTGTATTCAAGATATCATACATCATCCGTGTAGCTAACTCGTCATTCGAGGGAGAGAGAGAGATGTTGAAGGACTTGAAGAATCCATCATAGTCGAAGAAATAGGCGGGTCCTTTGCTAGTAGGTGGTGTGGTATATCGCTGAACGTCAACATTACACCACACTTCTACTAGACCCGTTGAGTTGTTGTAAACCCTCTTGTTCGGAATGTTGTATCCTAGAAAGATTCCTTCATCTGCCTTCTCGCTGAATTTACCTTCTTGTGTTTTCTTCAGAAGTGTGCACGGTGCACCAAATGGTTCGAGATACTCCAGATTCGGTTGCGTCTTTGTAGTAGCTCGTAACATGTCTTGTGTGACGCTTGACAATCAGAACTCGATTCAGTGTATAACATGCATTAGCAACTGCCTCATTCCAAAATTGGATAGGCAGTTTCGAGTCTGCCAGCATAGTCCGTGCTGTCTCAATCAAGCTTCTGTTCTTTCGCTCAGCAACACATTTCATCTGAGGCGTGTAGGCAGAAGTGAATTGATGTACAATACCCTTTTCCTTACAGTAAGCCTCCATCCACTGTTCTTGAATTCCGTCCCGTTGTCTGAGCGTACTTGTCTAACCTTTAGCTTGTAGAGAGATTCCAGTATGGTTACTAACTCCTTGAAGGACTCAAATGTTTCTGATTTGGACTTCAGAAACATTACCCACGAGAACCTTGAGTAGTCATCAGTAACCACTAAACAGTACAAGTCGCCTCCTATGCTCTTTGTACTGACTGGACCAAACAGATCCTATGAAGAAGTTCAAGAGGAAGTTCTATTGAATGAATTTTCTTTTCCTTATGAGACTTCTTCGTCTGTTTTCCTTTCTTGCAAGCTACACAAAAATCAGGAAGCTGGAAGTTCTTGACATTAACTCCTCTCACCAGATCCTTCTGAATCAAGTGATTCATCTTCCTTTGACTAATATGTCCCATTCTCCTATGCCAGAGATGGAATCCTTCTCAGTAGCTTTAGATAGAAAACACTAAACCTCATGATCCGTGTAGCAGCTGTTGACAGATCCAAAACATAAAGGTCATTATATCTTGAAGCAGTCATCAAAACTTGGTCTTCTGGATCACGTAATCTTTCTTGAGCACGTAACACTTCTTGTTGTCGAAGATGACTTTAAATCCCTTATCGCAGATTTGGGAAATAAAAGTAGTTATTTTGAA
The DNA here is from genome assembly GCA_025506515.1 of Flaveria trinervia. Taxonomy (NCBI): domain Eukaryota; kingdom Viridiplantae; phylum Streptophyta; class Magnoliopsida; order Asterales; family Asteraceae; genus Flaveria; species Flaveria trinervia. The sequence continues at coordinate 41,732,757 of CM046451.1, forward strand.
GTTGTTGAACGTAGCTCATCTTATCAAACTTAACTTTCTGATTTCCCACTTCTCCCTGAGCTGTGATATATCATCCCTTGTTTCCAGCAAACGAAACATGCCCTCCTTTTATTTGCTTGACGTTAGATAAAAGAGCCCTGTTTCCTGTCATGTGCCTGGATGCTCCGCTGTCTATAATCCACGTGTTAGTTTCAGCACTGTAGCGAACACCTGCACCATAATGTAAAGGATTAGTTTAGGTTAGGAACCCAAGCCTTTACTGGCTTGGGTTTCCCAGAGGCATCACACATCATAAATTCAACCCATTGACCCTTAGAGGGTGAGGGTAGCCCAGGTTCCTTCTTGTCATTATCATCAGACATAGAGGTTGACTTCTTTTTCCATAAGTCAGATTTGTGCAATGCTTGTTTGTGATAGACAGTCGACTGGCTAACAGGTTGAACTTTATGTGCACTAGTTCTTCTAGGTGGAGTTAAAGAACTCCTCTTAGAAGACCTAGGTTTTGGGTCCTAAAGTTCAATCTTTTTCCTAGGTGTCTGATAAGAAAGCAATAGGAAGCAATGTGTCCACATTCTCCACAGTTGTAGCATGACCTGCTATCAACTTTATGATTAAACTTTCTTTGTGAGACGTGTGTGACACTCTAGTAACATCACTTACTTTAGGTTTTGACTCTGGTTCTTTTGATGTTTTTCCTTGTTTAACAGAGTTAACTATTTTAACATGTTTAATATCTTTTTCCTTTTGGTTAACTGGTTTTTGACTATTTGAAGTCCTGTTAGGTTCTGATTTGACTCTGTTTGACCCTGACTTTAAGTTAAACTTTTCAAACTCTTTTTCCAGATTAGCACAAGGCAATTTACCCTTAGCCTTTGACGTGGCCTCCTTTTGTTTGTTTCCAGAGTCAATGGTTGGCATGAGGAATCTGGATCACTAACAAGAGGAGTAGACACCACATGATCCTTGATGGGATTGTTATTTACAGGTCTACTCTTAGTGTTCATCAAGGTCTCAGATGGTGGTGGAACCACTTGTAACCCAAACCCTCCCCATTGTTTCTTTCTCTCACTAAGTGTTGGACTATGTGGATGAACTTGTCCAACTGTGTAGTTTCTATTTTAATGAGTTTACTTCTACTTCTATAACTACCTTTTGCTTCTTAGTGTCTTCTAGGGAGTTTAGATAGTACCTAATGTCATTAGCTTGGTTAAATGCAACTACTTCGGTTTCCCTAAGATGTTTAGTCAAAAGGTCTATCTTTTCTTTGTAACTATGCTCATTTTGTTTTAATACTCGATTCGCCTCAGTGCACAGTTGTAAATCTTTTACCAAGTTATCATTATGATCTAATAACCTAGAAAATTTCTCCTCTATGCTATTTCTAAATGTATTACAATCAGAACAAGCATGATTATTAAACTTTTGGTCAGTGGTACTTACCTGAGTTGGTTCAGAAGCATTAGCCATCAACGCAGCATCAGATGTCTCTGGTTCTGGTGATTCTGACTTTTCTGTCTTTGCTCTGGTAGTCTCCTCTTTAGGCTTGTAGCTGACCTCAGAGGCAGTTGTCTCTTCAATATTAGACATCGCTATATCAACTGCTAGATCTCCTTCACTTGCAGAATCATAATCAAAGTCTTCTACACTTGCAATGTTTGATTCCCCTGGAGAGACAAACCTAAAGCTCTAGTCCTATCCTTCATCGTCATGACCAGTCAAGGCTTTTGGATCCTTGCTTGATGAAGTAGAACTAGTAGCTTGCTTGTCTTGACGAGTGAAGGACGAGAATGGGTTCCCGTTTCCCGTCTTCTTTTGCTTAACACATTCTCTCTTGAAGTGCCCCTTCTCCCCACAGTTAAAGCAGGTCACTTTGCTCTTGTCAAAGCCAAATGTGGTATCCTTAGTAGCTACCAAGTTCTATCCGGTCTTTTTCACAAACTTCTTCGCTCTCCGGACAGCACTAGCTAAGGCCCACATTATGTCCATTCTCTCAAGCTCCATTTCGTCCATCTGCTCGTAGTCCTCGTCTACCAGATGACAGTTTCCAATCTTCCCAGCAACAAGTCCATCATAAGAATGAACCACTGCAGCCAAAAGATCCATGTGTTCTCGAGCTACTTCTACCGTCACATTACCGAGGTTCTCGGTATTTAGTCTAGTAGCTTTTGTTTCAGATCCGATATGATGGGTACAAAAAGACCCCGACGTGTCTGATCCTGAAGGAGAAGCATGTGAAGGACCCGATGAGCTAGACACAAATGCAGTCTGGAGAGGTGCTCTAGATGTCTTAGCTTGAGGTGTGGCATTGTACAAAGCTGGATTCTGAGAATACGAAGACTTCTGAGCTCTGTACTTCTTCCTAAGTGCTTCTTCTCATAGCTTTAGAATGAAGTCATTTATATCCAGCTTTGCCAGCATTCCATTCTATCTCAGGTTAGACACGAATGAAGCCCACTTTTCCGGCAATCCGTCTGCAAAGTTAGCAACTTTCTCTTCCATGGTAGTAGCCACCCCATGTGTATGCAGTTCACTCATCAGATGGTAGAATCTATCTATAACATCGTCCAAACTCTCGTTTCCCATCGATGAGAAGTTATCGAATTCCTTCTTTAACTCCTTAGCCTTGATTGCCTTCAACGAAGCATTCCCGCCGTACCTCTTTTCCAGCTCATCCCATAGTTTCTTGGACTGCTTATTCTCTGAGTACTGGTGAAAAATGTCTTTAGGGATAGACTATGTAATCAATGCATAAACCCTCTTCTCTGCATTATATTTAACTTTCTGCACGTCTGTCATCCCTCCTAAGGTTAGCTTTACTCCATCGGCTCCCACCGGCGTACTATACCCAATCTCGATAGCTTCCCACAGATTCGGATCCACTCCATTGAGGTAGATCTCAAAACGTTGTTTCCAGTGGGGAAACTCATCTAATGTTAAAAGCTTTGGTCGTTTATTATGATTACCCACCTCACTCTCAAGTAACAGCAGGTTCTGGATCCTAGAGTCCTTCCCAGCAGTAAAGGATGATATTTGATCTTCCATGGCGAATAACTTTAAGTCAACTTACACAAACTGTCAACTGGTGTGACTGAAGGATGCGATTGTGCTATCCGTGCGAATGAACTATGCGAATGGTTCAATCGTGCGGCTGAACTAAGCGATTGGTTCAGTCGTGCGAATGAAGCTGATGCGTATGAACACTGCGAACGAAGGGTTCAATCGTACGAATGGCGATGCGACTATGTCCAATCGTGCGTCTGAGCAATGCAAATGAGGTCCAGTCAGGCGAATGGCTCACTCGTGTGACTCAAGCTGTTGTTTTGCGAAAATTTCTAGGTTAAACGTGTTTTAGACGTAAAAATTCGAACTTTCGCAAGGTCTAATCGCCTAAGTCCGTAGAAACCAAACTTTGATGAGCAGGGAACGTCCAAGATCACTTCTGACACAAAAGATTGAGTTTTTTAGTGCAAAAACACAAGCTCTTTATCAATCTTGATTGAATCACACGTAAGCAAGAGCCAAAGTTCTGATACCACTTGTTAGGACCTGATATTTGAACGAAATACCTAGTGATTAGCGTGTAAACCAGATCAAATAGTGCGGAATCCTATTTGATTGGCGATCCAATCAGTGAGAACACACAAAGAATCAATAAGAATTGAACTAACGTTAGAAATCGATTGGAAATCGATCTAATGTGTTCTATGAACTTGGAGAACGAATTGGGAGGCTTCTGGACGGCTAGGGTACGTTTGGAATTGTAGTGAATGAATGCTCTGTGTTTTTCACGAATTAGATTGTATTTATAGGTTAGTATTTTTCATTCGGGCGACTGGACCATAAGCATGGTTCAGTCGTGCGATTGAACCATGCGGTTGATCCATCCGCACGACTGAGTGTTCAGTCGTGCGACTGAGTCAATCTTATGTGTCAATCATACGACTGATCCAGTCTCCTGTTTCAGTCATGCGACTGAGTCAATTGTATGAAGTTATTCATGCGTGTGGTCCATTCGTATGGGCCATTCACATGAGAACTTCATTATGTTAAGTTTGAATGTATTAAAATAAACATTATGTGTAACCATTCACACAACTACTATCCTAATTAACCAATTCAATATCTACTCATTAATGAAATATTAGTCATTACAAATCACAAACAATCAATATCATTTCATTAATCAGATCAAATTACATCACAATCAGATAAACAAGATCTATTACATTCATATCATGATCTAGGGACATACATGTATCAACAATTTCTAGACTTGATCCTTAAACTTTTGTTTGACTTGCATCACCTTCTTTTTCTTCATTTTCAGAAACAGACTTGTTATCATCCATATCTACCTTTTCTTGTTCTTCATCTTTCTTTTCCTCATCCACTTTACTTCTTTGACTTTCAATTATTAGTTCTAGTTCAGAGATTCTTCTGTTTTGTCTTTGAAGCTCTTTTTCAAGACTGTAAATGATTTTTGCTTGTTCCTCAATGATATTCTCTTGTTCCTCCATTGCTATAGTCTGAATAGCAAGAGTGTCCACATGACCACTGACTTCTTCTCTGGAATGGTTTAGTGCAGCTTTTAAGTACTCAATCTCTTTGTCTTTTTCTTTTCTTTCAGCTTCATAGTTTTCTTTCAGTTCTTTCAATTCATTCTCTTTCTCATCTAGCTCTAAAATTCTGTCATTGATGATTCCAGCTCTCCTATTTAGAGTCCATTCCATCCTTTCCACTTTCTGTAAGAGCTCAGATATTAGTTCATCCTTTTCATCAAGCCTATTGATGTTAGATTCAATATAGCTCTCTGAAGGAGCAGCCTCAGAAGGTGCTTTCATTGCAGGGATTTGATCATGATGATCCTCTTCATCAAAAGATGATTTGGATGATTTAGATGCACTTGTTGATCCTTCAATTTCAACAGGGTGATCATGGGATGATGGTAAAGGTGGTAAGGTGACATAGGTGATTGATGTGGTGGTGAAAATAGAATTGATGATGAGGTGATATAGGTGAAGGTTGAGGGGTTGTTTGTGGTGTTGTTTGTGGTGATGGTTATGGTGATGTTTGTGGAGATGGTTGTGGTGATGGTTGTGGTAATGTTTGTGGAGATGGTTGTGGAGTTGGTTGTGATGATGGTTGGGGTATTAGTTGTGGTGGTGGTTAAGCTTGACCTACTTGATTTAATTGCTGAATCATCCAAGGAAGAAGAGGTGAGTGGGCACCATTGTAAAAGTTCCTTAGGTCCTTCTTCTTGATGTATTTATAGGATCTTGCATCATAGTGAGGGATGTCCAACATATGTCCTTCATTAACAATGTCATGGAATGATTCATTGATTAGACATTGAATGAATCTTGGATACATCAGAAACTTGTATCTTATTCCTTCTTGAATGTTAGAAATTAGGCCAATGAACACATATGCAGACATGTTAAATGGTATGTTGGTGCAGAGAGCACAAATTGCACAAGATGTGAGGACTGGAATGTCATTCCATCCTGTTTTTCTCTTTGACAGACAGTGTTGGAACATATGAATTAGGAATCTCCAAGGCAGATCCACTAATCCTTTAACTATTTGTTTTGCTTCATAACCTCCTTCATAACCAATTTCAGCAAAAGATATGGTTATTTCTTCATCATCTAGTTCATGAGGATCATTAGCATTATCACCAAATTGTAGACATCTTCTAACAGACTCTTCAATGATCCTCAAAGTGAGCTCATTGTTGATTCTCCCAGTTAATGTTCTCACACCACCAGCTTCAACTACCTTAGCTGAGTCCCAGAAGGAGCTGATGAGATTCTCATAGATTATGGGTCTCACAGTCATGGCATATGCTACCCTTGTGGTAGATAAGAATCTTATCATTTCTCTAAGTCCTTCGGCTTCAAGCACATAAGGGTTTAAATAACCGCTGACGTTATGGAGCTTGCTCCATGTAAGATTTGCCATGTAATCTGCACAAGAGAGATGTGTATTAGTTATCAGTTTGACTTTAAATTGACACGGATGACTGCTTGTCATTTCTGTTGCATTGTTGTCATGGCAAATGGTGAGTTTGTCATTTAACAATAACAGTTTCTATGTTTGAACCATTAATGAGCTATTGCTTCATTGATTTGTTTCAAATGTTTCATTTTTTTCAACATGCTCTGTTCTTACAACGAACATGAATATCAAGATTTTCATGATGATAAGAATTTCTGTTGGTTTTCATGCTCATTGAAGTCGAAAAGGTGTATTATGTTACATCAATAAAACATGTTTTTGTGTTCTTCCTTATCAATTGGTTCATTGACTGATTTAGGTTTAACATTTTGAAACTTAAGTCTTGATTAAAATTTTTATGAAAGTTTCACCTTATTTCTGATACGAATGTTGTTTCAGAATCGATAACAGAAGTCGATTAAGTAGATTCACACGAAAATCTTTGAATGTTTATGATGAAGATGATTGAAGATGGTGTACTGTACGTTTGCGTTCGTCTCACTATAAAGTCTCTCAATTTTGAAAAGTATTAAATGACCCGTTTGAATTCTTTTAAATAGTCAAATAATACATTTTGAAAGATTTTACAAGTTTAAAAGCAATACAATCACCACTGTAGCAAATGCTGAAGGTTAATTTGTTTGACTTTTGGTCATCCGCATTTGTTAACTGTAGCTAATGCGGAAGTTAGAACTTGAAACCTTTGTCTGTCCGCATTTGTGTTATAATAAATGCGGAAGAATAACTTATGATTGTGTTCATCAGCATTCACTGTAACAAATGCGGTAGAGTTACTTGTTTTATCGTATCCGTATTTGTACACAGTAGCAAATGCGATAGAACAAAGTTAATCAACATTTGTGCAGACTTATCAAGTGCGGTTGACAACACTTGGTCAATATTGCACTGTAGCAAATGTGAGAGACATGTTCATCAGCATTTGTTAACTGTAGCAAATGCGATAGAGTAAATTCCACATTTACTTCTCACACTAATGCGGTAGAGTAAAATCATTGTCCGCATTAGTTGCACTTGAAAATATATTGTTACCCGCATTAGTTACATGCATGGGTTACCTTCACCCGCATTAACTAATGCACTTACCTGCATTAGCTTTTGAACTTAATCAAAAGTTAATATGATTGAATTGATTATTCATCTTATGAAGATTTGTCCTTGATTGATTTTTCTTATGAAGTTGACTTTTGAAGTTGTTAATTCTTGCTTGGATTGACTTGTATGTCACAATTGATACAAGTTTCCCAATTTTGACAGATCTTGGACTTATCATGCTTCTAAGAATCTGCATAAGCTGAGATATAATGGTATGACTTATTGCAACAACACCAACTAAAATTCTTTTTGTTTTGTTCTTCAAAGTTAAGTTAATAAACAAAAATTTGGACTTACTCAAAAATTTAAATTACTCCCCCTAAAGTTTATGTCCAAATTTGGATAGAAACTTTAAAGATTTAAAACCTTTTGAATATTATTTTGATTAATATTAATAATGAAGAGAAAAATCTCTTTGTTGGGATCATATCAGTCTTACATTACACTTGCGCATCCTTTATGATTAAATGGACATGATCATGTACTTGAAGATTGAAGTTATGTTTGCCCTCTTAAACTCATACCTGGTTGATATGTTGATGCAAATGACTTTTATCATGTTTTGGTTGATTAATTATTCAATGTGTAACTCACACACATAAGCATGAAATGATCAACCCTCCTTATACAGTGCATGGTAGAACTTTTTCACAACTTTTCTTACCAGGTTACTTAAGTCATGAAATCTCATTTTCACTGATCCTCATTGAGATTCTTTTAATTTGATCCTTTTTCATGTTGATCCACATTGGGATTCTTTTCACTTCACTTTGGAAGGTGATCCATGATAGGATTCTTTTGTTCATTCACTTGGAATGTATTACTTTGTTGATTCATCCAATTTCGGATGTGTTCCACATTGGGAATCTTTTAGATCATAACATTTGCACCATGTGCAAGTTTCATAAGGTCTTTGCTCAGCAAAACAAAGATGAAACATGATGTGGTGAAAGAGATTCATAAAGTATCATTACCTGGTGTGTTTAGTCTACTACACACATGCATTCAGATAAGCCAATACATACCTGTACTTTGTGATGAGTGTTTCATAATTAAATAAGTCTTTAATTCATCACTGCATGTATCTTTTCTTCCAAGTTGAGCCTACCAACATATCTGGTAAGTCATTTCAGTCTTTTAAATTTTCAAATTAAGCACAGTGAATGATATAACGACTGTAATTATATCATCTCCCATGAATTCTTTTCTTCATCAAACTTATTTCTTTTGTGGTTTTCTGATGTTTTTTAATTGTTTTTGATATTTTTCATGGTTTTTACTCAAGGTTAATCATGCCAATTAACTGAACCAAAAATTCAAACCTACTAGGTTCAAATGTCTTGGTAAACAAATCAGCTATTGATTTTCAGTTGGTACTTGAATCAATTTGATTAAACCTTTTTTAGCACAGTCTCTCAAAAAATGATATCTAATGTCAATATGTTTTGTTTTTGAGTGTTGAACTGGATTATTAGTTATAAAGACAACAGCTGTGTTGTCAATAGAAATTGGTGTGTGCAAGAAGTTAAAACCATAATCAAGCATCAGGTTTTGAATCCAGAGAACTTGAGAGCAACATGCTGATGCAGCAATATACTCAGCTTCTGCTATGGACACAGACACATTTGTCTGCTTCTTGCATTGCCAGGATACTAGTCTGGGACCAAGAAATTGACAACCGCCAGAGGTGGATTTTCTGTTGAAGTTGCATCCTCCATAATCACTATCTGTGTAGGCGTACAGATTAAATTCTCCTTCTTTTGGATACCATAACCCAAGAGCTGGCTTGCCCTTTAGATATCTGAATATACTCTTGACTGCGTTCACATGTGATTCTTTTGGATCAGCTTGATATCTGGCACACACACAAACACCAAACATAATGTTAGGCCTACTGGCTGTTAGATACATAAGTAAGCCTGTCATTGATCGATAGTGAGTCTGATCCACTGATTTACCTTCAAGGTCAGGTCCAATCTTCACTTTAGTATCCATAGGATTTCTCATAGACTGACAGTCAAGAAAGTGAAATTTCTTCAACATGTTTCTATATATTTTGATTGGTTGATGAAGATTCCATCTGCTGTTTGTTGGACTTGCACTCCTAGAAAGAAGGTGAGTTCCCCCATAGCACTCATTTGGAACTTTGAATGCATAAGGTCTTCAAATTCTTTGCAGAGTTGCTTGTTTGTTGAGCCAAATATAATGTCATCCACGTAGATCTGGACTAACAACATGTCTTTTCCCTTTTTTCTTCTGAAGAGAGTCTAATCAATCTTTCCTCTTTCATACCATGTTCAAGAAGAAAGGATGATAGTCTCATACCACTTTCTTGATGCTTGATGAAGACCATACAGAGCTTTGTCAAGCTTGTAAACTCTGTGAGGGAAATCTGGATCTTCAAAGCCAGGTGGTTGACTCACATAGACTTCTTCAGAAAACTTTCCATACAGGAAGGCAGACTTTACATCCATTTGATAAACAGTAAATTTCATGGACGCAGAATATGCAAGAAAGATTCTGATAGGAGCAAACACTTCGTCGTAGTCGATTCCTTCTTCTGGAGTGTATCCTTGTGCCACTAATCTTTCTTTATTTTTGATGACGATCCCTCTATCATCAGTCTTGTTCCTGTACAACCATCTGGTACCGATAGGGTATTGTCCATCGGGAAGATCTACCAGCTACCATACTTCTTGCTTCTTGAATTGGAGCAATTCTTCCTACATTGCTTCAATCCAACTATTGTCTTGAAGTGCCTCTTTGATGTTTTTGGGTACTGTTTGACATAGAAATCATGAGAACAAACAGATGTTTGCAATGCTGGACTTGCTTCTTGTCACCCTCTCATTAAGATCGCTAATAATGGTTTCAACTGGATTATTCTTGTGTATTCTTGTGGTTGGAATGGTGTCACCAGCAATAGTTACATCAAGATTGGAGACATTTAGTTCATTATGGTCAGAAGCACATTCATCTTGTATTGTTGTTGAATTATGAAGATTGTCAACTTCTGTTTCAGTAACTGCTACATCTTCAGCAGCACTGAGATTGCTTGCATCATTTGATGTACCTTGTGTTTCAACTGGATGAGAAGCCTGTTTTTGATTTCTGATTTCATTTGACAAGTCACCTGAGTGAGATGGTACTAGGCTGGGACCTTCTTCAGAAGAAACACTAAGGTTTTGTGACAGTTGTCTGATAGGATCAGCTTGAAGAGGAACATCTTCATTCATGTGTTCATCAAATGTAGGTGGAATCAATGGATAATTATCTCTTCTTTCTACAGATGATGAAGTATCACTTGAATGTATATTTCCTGCATCAAACAAGTGAAATTGGTCAAATGATTTTGTAAATGTGTCAATATCAAACAACCAGTCAGGACCATTTGTAGATTTGGGAAACGAATGTTCCATGCATTGAACATTTGTAGATTCATCAATAATGTTCAATCTAGGATTGAACACTCTATAAGCCTCTGAAACAGAAGAATAACCTACAAAGAATCCTTTATCAGACTTGGATGAAAATTTTCCCAAATGATCACGGGTGTTTAATATTGAGACTAGACAACCAAATGATTTGAGGAATCTAATAAATGGTTTACTATAGAAGATTAGTTCATAAGGTGTCATATTACTTTCTTTAACAATCAGAGTTTGATTTGGCACAAAGCACGATGTGTTAACTGCTTCTGCCCAGAAGGTGATTGGCAGTTTAGCATCGGCTAGCATCATTCTTGCTGCTTCAATCAATGTTCTATTTCGCCTTTTAGCTACCCCATTTTGTTAAGGAGTTCTAGCTGCACTGAATTGATGAGCAATGCCTTTGGTTGCACAAAAGGAACTCATATTTTCATTTTTGAACTCAGTACCATTATCACTTCTTATTATTTTGACCTTAAGATCAAGTTGATTTTCATTTTTAGTGATAAATTCTTGAATGATTTCGGATGCTTCATTTTTATGAAGTAGGAAGAACACCCATGTGAATCGAGAAAAGTCATTAGTGATCACTAAACAATACCGTTTCTTTCCCATACTCATAACATGAGTTGGTCCAAATAGATCCATGTGAAGTAGCTTTAATGGAGTATTGTTAGTGTTCACCAGCTTGGTTTTGTGAGACGATTTGTATTGTTTTCCTTTGAGGCATGCTGAACATTGATCAATAAAATTGAATTCTTTTTAAGGAAGACCAATGACATGGTTACCTTTGACTAACTTGTTCATATTTTTAAAGTTAGTGTGCCCCAAACGTCTATGCCAAAGCTATGACTCATCAAATGATGCTTTAGACAAAAGACATGTTTCTTCCTTAGGTGATGCAGAACACAGGTTTAAGACATATGTATTATTCTTCCTCGGAGTCTTTAAGACAACCCATTCTTTAGGGATCTGAAATCCAGGTTTCAGAATGTAGCAGTGAGTGTTTGTAAAGTGAGTGGAATATTTTTTGTCACAGATCTGAGACACGCTTAGCAGATTGAAATTCAGTTGTTCACAGTAATTCACTCTGTCAAAGCTCAGCATCCCGTTTGTCACATATCCTTCTCCTGTAATTCTACCACCTTCTGAATCTCCACCGAATGCCACAGTAGTTCCTTGTATGTACTTGAAGTCATGAAGGAGGGATCGATCTCTAGTCATGTGTCAGGAACATCCACTGTCTATGTATCATAGGCTATTAGACATGTGTGGATGAACCTACAAGCAAAAAGAACTAATTAGAATGAGGACCCCAAGCCATGATGTTCTTGGGTTTCCCGTTCCTATTCATGATAGTGACCTCCTGGTATTTCCCTCTAAATTGTGATTTGAATGAAGGTGTTCTAGGAGATTTTTGGTAATGATTTGATTGAGTCATCTCATCAACATCTACTGAGGATTCAGATGAATAATGAAATCATTGGTCTCTATTTCTTTGTAAAAATTTAGCCCGAATTTCATTATCAAAAGTTGGTTTTTTCTTAGGAAGGTCAAGTTTGTGTTTCATTGTGAGATGATTTCTTTGACCCTTCCTTAATTCCTTTAAATTATTTCTGTCATTTGTTGATCTAGGTGTCCTAGATTGACTATTATAAAGATGAGGTCTGACAGAGTGCATCCTAGTAGATGTTTTTGAGATGGGCTTGTGTTGGGGAATTTTCAACCCCTTCTGATTGAAGTAACACTCAGATGTATTGTGATTGTTCATATCACAGATTGAACAATATTTGTTGAAATAGCAATTTTTAATGGAGTGATTGTTCATATCACATATAGAACAATATTGGTTGAAAAAGCATTTATCTGCCTTGTGATTGAACATTTCACAAATATCACAATACATTTGTTTGTTTCTTGAATTAGATTTTTCCTTGTGTGACTCAACTGATATTTTCTTTTGATGAGTCACTTTTTTTTCTTTAGGTGATGAATCAGAATCAGCCCTTTTAGTAGTTTGCTTCACAACACTACTTTTGTTCAATTGTTTGGGTTATTTCTGTTCTTCAACCTATTTCTCACTTCTTTCTCAAACTGGTCAACATGTTCCTTGTTATAGATATCAAACCTAACTCCCTGTCTTAATCTTGAAGACTGAGGGTCTGATAAAGTTTTTTGTGTTGAACTTAGTGTTACAGTTTGTTTCTTTTGCAGTGAAACCTTTTCTGATTTGCTTGAATTTTATGGAGATACAATCTCATTATCGGAACTACTCTCAGTAGTGGGTTTCATTGTCTTAACATATTTCTTTTTGCCTTGTAAAACAGATGGTATGAATTTTATAAAAGGCACAATTGCTTTCACAGGGCTTGATGGTTTCATGACACTCACTGTCTTATCTGAATACTCTTTGATTTTAATTGGGTGACCTAACTTGATTTTATCCTTATTGGTTTCAATATAAACATCAGGTTTGTTTTGAGGATTTGTCACCTGTTTCACTATAGATTTAGGTTCCATAGTTTTAGGTTCAATTGCTTCAGAGAGTGAGACAGATTCAGGCATGACAGTGTAGTTGTCATTGTATGGTGGAGGACATGAGTTATACCCAATCCCTATCATGTCCTTTGGATTCTTTTGGGAATCAAGCATCTCTTGCAGCTTGACTGAAGACATTTGGAACTTTTCAAGTTTCACTTCAGTCATAGATTGTTGAGCCTTAGATTGAGCTAACTTTTTAATAAGTAGGTCATTCTCAGCTGCAAGAGTGTACTTCTCACCATGTAGTTTTTCTATATCAGAGATTAGAGATTTAGTTTTGATTTCAAAGTTTTTTATTTCTCTCTTCATCATATCTGATTTCACCTTTTCTTCTTTGATTTTATCAGCCAGTTTGTGATTATGCTCCCTATACCCTTGCAATTCATTAATGCATTTTTCATTACAAAGATTAGATTTTACCTCATTAGTATTGGAGATGGTCCATCATTGATGTGATCCATAAGAGCATGATTTTGAAATTGAGGCTTGACTTCCTCTGCATACACACTCCAGTCACACACTCCATCTTGCTTTATCACTAGAGCATTGGCTGAAGACCGACTGCTTCCATGAGCTTGATTTGTCAATTGGGGTGGATTCTGATATGATTGGTGTTGATGATACTGCTGCTATTGGTTGTTGGAGTGGAAGCTTGAGTTAGGCTGTGAGGATGATTGGCCTGGAGAGTTCCTTTGATAGTTGTTTCTCTTGGGGGCATTATACTCTCTTGAGAAATGGCCAGCCATACCACAGTTAAAGCATGTCACCTTGGATTTATCATATCCAAGTTTTGTATTCTCATTCAGGCTCAGCTTTCTTCCTTTTCTGAAGAATTTCTTAGCTCTCATTGCAATCATGGCCATTTGCCATTGTAGATCCATTTCTTCCACATCATCTGGATCCATTTCCTCTAGATCTTCTTGAATGAGATGAGCAGAAGTGAGTCTTTCTCCTAAGTAGGCTTCAAAGCTTGCAACAAAAGCATTGTAAGTTGCCTTTTGTTCTTCTGATCTTGAGTCTTCAGGATTGGTTTGAGGAACAATATTGACTCTAGGAGTTTGAGAAGCAGCAGTGACTCTAGGAGGTTGAGATGAGGTTGAAGGATGATTGATTGGTGGAGTTGCAATGAACCCAGTATTGTTCATTTGATCTCTAGATGAGATAAAATCATCCTCTTCAGTGATGAATGCATTTTCCACAGAATGAGATTCGAACCATTTGAGACAACACAACCTAAACCTCCTACTAAGCGTCTCTGATCCACAACAGGGTTCTGTCCCCTCTCAATCTGAACCTTGAGAGAGGAATACCCCAACTAAGAAAGACAAAAAAGATCAACAAGGTGTTGCAGGCCAGTCTTCTCAGTTAAAAGTTTTGCAGGACCGGTGAAGGGTGGTCACTTACAACACAACAACACAAAGAGGAGATTAACTTGACTAATCAAACAGTGAGACTGGATTAACTATAATAGATAATACTAAAAACACAAGTAAATGACAGAACAAGATAGCAAGACACACAAGGAAATGGCTTTCAAGATTACAGTATATTGCCTTCTCAAGTTTTATTACACGTGTTACAAAGCATACAGGAAAATTACAAGTACTTGAGATACATATACTACATCCTACAGCCGACCATACTTTGAAGGCTAGTTGGATACAATTGACTAGACACAAAACAAAATCAATTGTAGAGTCAAAAGATAAATTGCCTTTTGACTTGTGATTATGACATGCCATAGCTCACATCCTAATCTATTACAAAAAGGATAAAGTACATGAAGTAGAAAGTTACAGACTCAAGACCTCAATGTACAGTTACTAAAAGCATGGACCTTTTCACCAACTCATGTAAGTTGGTGACTTACAGAGTTGCAGCAGAAAGGGGGTCCAGCTTTATGTAAAGTACATCAAATAAAGCATGTATACTAAAAGTCTTCGGAGAAATCTGTCTTCAAGTGTTGGCTTCGGAAAACTTTGTCTCTGAAGCTTCGAAAGACTTCATCTTTAGCTTTGGAAGATATTGGTCTTGGCTTCGCAAGATTTCACACTTAGAATATTTCTGTTGCATGTGTGAAACTTTCGAAGCATTCTTCTTTAATGTACTTGTGCATGCATGCAGGAGACTTTAAGTGTTTGAGTTGCATCAGCCTCTTCATATAATCTTTACAAGTTTTAAAAAGTAGAAAAAGAATGGCTTCTAAACCAAAGCCAAAGAAGAAGAAGAAGGATGCATCCATCTCCAAACCTCAGGATGAGTTAGAACATCCTGAGGATGTGCAACAAAAGGAGGCTACACCAACTCCAATTCAAGTAGCTCCTCTAGCATCAGGAAGACTTATCTTGTCCTGGACATACACTACAAATCCTGAAAGATGGCATGTCATTAGAGATCAAGGTGTTGAAGATGTCTACACATGGCAAGACATGTTCAATCTACCTTTGCATGATCTCTTTGATATGAGAAGACACTATGAGAGTGTGAGTGATCCTGATCATCTTATGAAGAAAGGGATGGTCATTATCATGATGAGGATTGTTAATATCTAAAGTACTCAAGTGTTTTGGTAGCATTAGCCTAGGGGGAGTTTGTAAGGTTTCATATAAGGCTGATGCAACCCAAAACATCCAAAGTCTCTCCTACATGCATGCATAAGTGTACTAAAGTAGAATGCTTCGGAAGTTTCACACTCTTCCTTAGAAAACATTATAAGTGTGAAATCTTTCGAAGTCAAGACCAATATCTTCCGAAGCCAAACATGAAGTCTTTTGAAGCTTCAAAAACAAAGTCTTCCGAAGCCAAACACTTGAAGACAGATTTCTTCCGAAAACTTTTGAACACATGCAATTTTCTGATGTACCTTTACCATAAAGCTAGACCATAATTCCGCTGCAACTCTGATTAGACACCAACTTTACATGAGTTGTTGAAAGGTCCATGCTTTTGGTAACTGTACATTGAGGTCTTGAGTCTATACTTTCTATTTTATGTACTTTTATCCTTTTTTTAATATATCAGGATGTGAGCTATAGCACTAGTCAAAAGGCAATCTGCCTTTTGACTCTATATTGATTTTGTTGTTGTCTAGATTATGTATCTAGTTGGTCTTTAAAGTATGGCCGGCTGTAGGATGTAGTATAAGTATCTTTGGTCCTTGTATCTTATTATCATTGCTTTGTAAACACTTGTAAGAAACTAGAGAGAAATATACGTCATCCTTGAAAACCAAATTACTTGTGTTGTTTCTGTTCTTGTTTAGTCTCTTTATTACTTGTGTTTCTTAGTTCTCATATTAACTGGTTTTCTAGTTTCCTATTTGATATGTTAAGTGTTCTAAAAGAACTCTTCTCACTTGTGTTGTTGTGTTGTAAAAGTGTATTGCACCCTTCTAAATGGTCCTGCACTACCTTCCGGTTCTTTCAAAGAATTTCTTCGCTTTGTAGGTAAAAAGAGTCATTTGTTGGACAATGCTCATATATTCAACATCATCCGGGCTGAACCATTCTAGATCATCAAAGCAAAACTGAAAATCATTAGATTTCCCATTTCTTGAGACAAAGGCACAACTATCCTAGAAAGGACTTTATTGAGCCTGTTGAGACCTAGGTGTCTCAGGAAAAGTGATGTATGGTCAAGAAGAAATTGATGGCTATTGAGGGTAGCTCCGGTACCGCTGGGGCTGAGGAGTTCTTGAGCCTTCAGTAACGAGTAAAGCATTGCTAACATGATGGCTAGATGTTCTACACGGCCTCTTTGAGTCTCCATCTCTACACGATATGTATCAAGAATGCCATATAGTTCGGTCATGATGAGAGTGTTTAGATTCTTAGTTCTCTTGATAAAGACACAATAGAAAGTCCATTCATGAGAAAATGCACTCATGAACTTTCTTACAAGATCTCTCTTCTCAAAAGTTACTCCCAGCCCTTTTGTCCACCTCTTCCTGCATCAACAAGCAAGACTGTGCCACCCGTAACAACAACGATGGATCTTTAGAAAGGCATAATGGATTTTGGTGGGGTGGGGGATCATGTGATTTTTGAAGGAGGGGCAAAATGGTAATTTTTGAAGGAGGGGCAAAATGGTAATTTTTGAAGGAGGGGCAAAATGGTAATTTTTGAAGGAGGGGCAAAATGGTAATTTTTGAAGCACAAGTAGGGTGAAGGAGGATTGTGGTAAAAGTTTGATGATAAATAAAGGGTGAAGTAGGCCGGTCCAAAACCCCCATCCATTTATGTCGAAAAGTGGGAAGATGGTTGTGAGCGGTGTGTTGAGAAAAGGGAGGAGCGGCGCAGGGCATGTGAGACGGTGGATCTCGTCGTCGAGGTCGTGGTGTTCGTCGTCGTCGTCGTCGTCGTCGTCGTCGTCGTCGTCCGGTTGCAACATCCGTAACGTTGCGGTGATCGCCCATGTGGACCACGGGAAAACGACTCTGATGGATCGGGTGCTCCGGCAGTGCGGGGCCCAGGTCCCGCATGAGCGGGCTCTGGACTGGAATGAGCTGGAGAAGGAGCGGGGGATAACCATCGCTTCGAAGGTGACTTCGGTGTGGTGGAAGGGCACCCAGCTGAACATGCTGGACACCCCGGGCCACGCAGATTTCGGCGGAGAGGTTGAGCGGGTGGTCGGCATGGTCGAGGGGGCCATTCTTGTGGTTGACGCCGGTGAGGGCCCCCTCGCCCAGACCAAGTTTGTTCTTGCTAAGGCCTTGAGGCACTCCCTCCGACCCATCCTTGTTCTCAACAAAGTCGACAGGCCTTCCGTCACCGAGGAGCGCTGTGATGAAGTCGCCACTCTCGTCTTCGATCTCTTCGCCAATCTCGGCGCCTCCGACGAGCAACTCGACTTCCCCGTTCTCTATGCTTCCGCCAAACAAGGATGGGCGTCGTCGACGTTCACAAAGGACCCGTCTTCACCCGCTCATCATGACACCCACACCCGCACACACGCAGACATGTCCCCCTTGCTTGACGCAATCCTCAAACATGTCCCCCCTCCCGCACCCACCCTTGATCAACCTTTCAGAATGCTGGTTGCAATCTACTTACTCGATCTCTTTTGACTTATCTTGCCAATTAACTTCGATGTTCTTCTTCTTCTTCTTCTTCTTCTTCTTCTTCAGGTTTCTATGATGGACAAGGATGATTACGTCGGGAGGATCTTGACCGGCAGAATTGCTTCTGGTGTCGTCCGCATAAACGATAGGGTTCATGGACTACGCCCTTCAGATGCCCATCCCGGGGGGGTTGTTAAAATTGAAGATGGCAAAGTACTGCTCTGCTAAGACTAGTACATTCTTTCTGATAACTGCCCCCCCTTCCCTGCTTACTTCATTCTTTACTCTTTCTTTATTATTTAGATTGTCAAGCTCAGGAAAAACAAAGGGATGGTATCATTTGATGTTGATTCTGCTGCTGCTGGTGATATCATTTCCCTCGCAGGGTTGAAGACTCCGTCTATTGGTCACACCATAGCACATTTAGAGGTACAATATCAACTTATGCAAGATTAAAACCATGCTCATTCATAATGATTTACTTGTTATTTTGAATTACCCGAGTATAACATGATCCAATACACATCTTTGTATTATTTGGGCTCAACTCTCCATCAACTGCTCGATTTTTAGCAAACATGTAATAGTCCATTGTTCGAGTCATACTACTTGTATCATTCATCGTGGACTGTGTTGGTTTGCTATCTAACATTGATACTTATAAATTGGTTATTACTTTTAATGATGACACTTTTTTTTAACTATTGAGCGGGCCTTTTGGTGTCCTGGGATAGAGGCAAGGTTCACCCTCTGCGGACCCCTACTCTATGAGGGGGATATTACTCGGTATGTTTGTTTGATGACATATGTTTAAAAGCTAAATTATTTGCCAGGTCACGACCCCCTTACCTACTGTTGAGCTTGATCCTCCAACCATTTCAATGACTTTTGGTGTGAACGACTCTCCATTGGCTGGTCTTGATGGTACTCAAGTATGATATCTATATATATACTTTTCTTTTATTTTCAATATTGATTTAGTTATTCTTAAGTCTACTAACTAGGCAGAGTTAACCTACCTTTCTATTTGACTTCATATATTTTTTGGAAAAAGCCAGAGTTTTGTATGTGTTATGGTCTTTATCTTCATTTATATGTAGTTAACAGGAGGAAAGATTGGTGATCGCCTATTGGCTGAAACAGAAACTAATTTAGCAATAAATGTGATCCCTGGCTTAGCCGAATCATATGAGGTTCAAGGCAGGGGAGAACTTCAATTAGGTGATATGCCTTCGAACTCACAACACGCTTCATATAACTTCTGTGGCATTGCATTGTGTATGCTGACCTTTTTTTGGATGTTTGCATGACCAATCAGGTATCTTGCTTGAGAATATGAGGCGTGAAAGTTTTGAGCTTTCTGTCTCACCGCCAAAAGTTATGTAGGTTTTCTTTAATGCCATCTTCATTGTTTTTTTTGGCAGTTGTTTAATGATAATGAAGGACTTCATAGAGTACCGAGTAGTGTTACCGCTTGACAGTTGGCAGGAAAAAAAATGCTGATTCAATGAGTTCTTAACAAACATTACTAACAAAATTTAAAAATAGTCACTATTATCTAATTCTACTGTACACTAATAGATAGTGGGTATTAATAATAACCTTTCTAATCAGTTAAATGCATGTTTTTTAATACTATTTAAGGCCTTTTCATTCCATTAGAAAACAAAAAGACATTATTTTGATATTTTTCTTTAAACTACTTAAAAAATTAAATCTTCTGAAAGAAATTAATGTAAGAAGTAGTTGATTGTAGGAACAAGATTAGGTCTATATTTTACCACCTATATTTATATATTTGAACTAGAGGTGGCAATTTTATGCATTTAGTAGTGGGCTCATTTGGGCTGTGTTATTTATTAATGGGTCTAATAAAAATGTTTAGCGAAAAGGGAAACAAGTCAACACAGTTTATAAGCACACAATCTGTGAAATAGATTTGTTCATAGATAATTGTTTTATTAGTTCTGTGTTTGTTAATCAGTTAATGCTTAGTTTTTTTAGTGAAATTAAAAAATGGACACAGAGGGTAAAAAAAACTGATCAGGCCCATTTTGACGTGCTTAAACTTGAAGACTATTTAACTGGTTACCAACATGGTTGTAAGAATCGCTAGGCGATAGTCTGGTCTTAAGTATCGACTACCGATTAATCAGATTGGAATATTTATATGTAATTTTCAGTTATATATATATACACACAAAAAAAATGTTCAGTTTCATATATATACACACACACACACATTTGCCGGAATTTTCATGGTTTGGCCGGAAATTATAGTCGTACATATAGTCTTTTAGGGGCTTGATGCTTTTTAGGTAGTAGATTTTGCTTCTTAGGTTGCATACATAGTTTCTTTACATGTTAAATTGTATGTATTTTTTATATTATCTATGTTTCGGGTGCTCAAGAGTTATAAATATAGGATTATATTATCTAAAACTGATATATAGATATTATATGAATATGTGAAGCTCTCGCCTCATGCCTACCACTTTGCGCCTTGGCTTTCGGACCTAAAGCTTGGAGCACCTTGTGCTTTTTAAAACCAAGTTGCTATTTAATCAACTTCTAGGATTGATTTTTACAACACTGCTGGCTTCCTATCTATCATGCCACCACTAATCATTATGTTTTTTTATACATGTAAATAAGGCATTAATTATTATAAAAGATCTTAAACTGGACACAAACGCATTTTTGGGTTAACCCAACCCCTCATTGGCATTTTGACCCTTTCTTTAGTTAAAGCTGTTTAGACATGTTTTCAATGCATTGCTGTTTTTTGATTTTGTGTCAGGTACAAAACTGAGAATGGTGTTAAGCTAGAGCCATTGAGGAAGTAACTATTGAGGCGAGAAAATCGTTATACTTATAAATCTAATGTTTTGTTTCCAGATATGTTATTGGCTTTTCTTGAATATTATTATTATATTACATTATTGATTTCAGGTCAATGAAGAACATGTGGGGTTGGTAATGGAAGCACTTTCTCACAGACGAGCTGAAGTTACCGACATGGGTCCTGTCCCAGGAAACTTTGGCCGGACTAGAATGACATTAACTTGTCCTTCAAGGTCATTTGTCAATTCTTTTTGTTCACTTAGGTTGTATATGTTATATCACTTATGTAATATATGTAATAAAGTAATCCCGACAATGATAAATTAATGATATTAGAACTTTGTTTACATGCATCTTTGAACATACTCTGCTGTGTATGTATATGTATATATATATATACCTTGGTGATTTCACATAATCGGAGCCCCTAATCGGTAATCGGTCAAAATTGGTCAAAATCGGACCTAGGCGGTCTTAATTGGTCAAAAATCGGTGATTCCGGTGACTTTCCGGTAGGGTTCCGGCGAGTTCCGGCAGGATTTCGGCGATTCTGGCAAAAACTTAGAAAATCCGGCGAAATATGTATATTTATATATAAAACGAACTTTTTTATAAAAATTACATTCTAAAATGTGTGTATTTATATATAAAACAAAAAATTATATATGAAAATTCCAATCCGATTAATCCCTAGTCCCTACCTCGCCGCCCGACTAGCGCCTAGCGATTTTTACAACATTGATATATATATATATATTTATATTATCTGGTTTTATTTTATTTTAAAATAAAAGACATCAAGAGCACTGTTTAATATATATTTCGAAAACAGTTGTCTTCTGAGTTACAGTGCCATAGCCTATTGATTTTTTCTGTTATATTAAATTTAATGCTCTTTATACTTCAGAGGACTTGTTGGTTACAGAAGTGTGTTCAGCAGTGACACTCGAGGCACAGGATTCATGCACCGTGCGTTCATGGGTATGCTTATCTTTGACAATGTCTTTCAGATGATTATTAGCCTTAACATTTTCAAGAAAAATGTGTTTTTATGTTTTTTGCTAAAAAACTGGGCTCTATTTTGGAATGCGACTTAATTTTATAATAGACATGTATAGTTTGAGAATATTTCTGAATATGTTTTCAAGTTGTTTTGTTTTTTGCTTTGGATTATATACGCGTAGCTTATTTGCTTTCTAAGTATTGGATTCTTTTCTTTTTTGTTAACCATGATTTTACAGCTTACGAAAAATATCGAGGTCCGCTTGGAAACGTCAGAAAAGGAGTGTTGGTAATACCCTAGTTACACTAATCTGTAGCAAATATTGTCCATTCTTTTCCATATTTCCAGTTCAGGAAACTGTTCATTTGCTTTTATTTTTGATCCAGGAACAAGTAAAATTCATTTTATTTGTCTCATTTATATATGCACACCTTTGTCAAAGTTATTATGAATTTAATTGTGAATTTTCTTAAGGGAGGATGTTGTATGCAAACTTTCCAAGTATTGGGAAATCTTGTTTTGGTAGCCCAGTTTGTAGTTTGTTTGAGATGTCTTGATCTTTAGAAGTTAAACATGATATTTCACTGGCCTCGATAATTGCTTTTTTTAATATTACAATGTTTGATTTAAAAACTTCGGTTCTGGGAAAGTAGAAGAACAAAAAAGCGTCTAACCAGAAACTTAATTGAACAACAGTTAGCAATCTTCATAATGATCAATATAGGTTTTTTAGTTTCTTAATTTGTATGCATATTTGATTATGGACAGTTTTGAGCACCTCATTAATCTCATGTTTTTATTATACAACAATGATGAGGCAACTTAGAAATAATATTATTGTTTTCAGTTTAGCTTGTATGTAGAAACTTTTAAATAGTTCTTGTTTTTCATAAATAGTTGAGGAGTTATCATTCAATTTACAACTTATGCACTTAAGTTGCTTTTCAAGCTCCGTTGAATCGGAAATTTGAACTCCTTTTATCTGCAACCTATGGTTGGTTACATGGTTATTGAACAGGTATCATGTGCTCGTGGAACAATCACATCTTATGCTTTGGCGAGTTTGGAACCACGTGGAACACTTTTTGTGACTCCCGGTGTAGAGGTGATCATTTCTTTACCCTTTTTTTGGTTAATTTTGTAAGTATTTTGTGTTCTAAAATAAAAGATTGGAGTAAATTATTATGATAATAGTCTTTATTTAGTTAGAGCAATTTAGTAGGGTCTATACATTAATAATACACTTTGGTCTCATTTCAACCTCTTCGACCGTTTTCTTTCTATCTAATCGGTCAAATTTTAATCATATTGACCTGTTTTCATTCTAGATAATTTTTTAGTCTACACATTGACCTGTTAGAATGTTGAAATCGTAACCTCTACATGTTAGTAGGGTTTATGCATTAAAATTACACTTTGGTTGACCTTCAACCCATTCTTTTCTAGCTAATTGTTTTAGTCCACTCGTTTGACACATCAGAAAGAAATCGCCATCTCTACATTTTATTAGGGTTCATGCATTAAACATATTCTCTGCTCTAGTTTCAACTCAGTTTCTTTCTAGCTACTTTTTTTAGTCTACCTATTTAACCCATTAGAAAGTTCAGATTGTCATCTCTACATTTTATCAGGGTGTACACATTAAAAAATCCCTCTGGTTGTGTTTCAGTCCCTTGACCCGTTTCTCTCTAGCTAACTTTTTAGCCTTTCTGTTTCCTTTCTAGCTAATTTTAACTGGGTATGTTGTTGTATCTGACCTGTTAGATTCTGGAAATCATCAAATCGCCATCTTTACATCTATTAATGGATACTAACTTCATTTATGATTGATTCAGACATATGATGGCATGATTGTTGGTGAACACTCACGAGACACAGATCTTGATGTAAGGAGATCCATGTTACTTTAATCTTAAGTATTATGACTTTATATCTCGTAGTTAGGAAATTTACATGTTAAGGATTCATGACAGGTTAACCCGGTACGAAATAAGGCACTTACAAATATAAGATCTGCTGGGAATGATGAGAATGTGAAGCTGTCACCACCTCGCAAAGTTCGTCTCATTCACCTATTTTACCAACTCTTGATTATTATTATATGTTTTAGTCTCCAATAGATGACCTAAATAGTTGTAAAAGAATTCCAAACATTATTTTCAATATGTTTGGTATAATGTATGCAGATGACACTTGAAGAAGCCATAGGCTATGTAGCATCTGATGAGTTAATTGAGGTCAGTTTATCACCACTCAATTCACTCATTAAGCTTATTTTTCCAATCCGAAGTTGGCTATTTCGACTTGTTTTTTGAGTAAACGTGTTGATTTGGTCTATGCTGTTAGAAATTAACCCTAGTTGTGGCCATATGTGGAAGTTTTGGATGGGAGGGGATTGTAAAAAGTCTAAATGTAGTGTTTTATTTATTTTTTTGTTTTGGTTTTATTCAAGAGAAAATTGCATAAATGGTCTCCAAGGTTTGATCATATTGCAAGTTTGATCGCCAAGTTTAAAAATTACAAATTTAGTCCAAACATTTGTTTGATCGTTGCAAATTTAGTCACCACCATTAGTGTTAATTAGTTTTTAACGATGTGGGGACTAAACATGCAATATGATCAACAAACCATAGGGACCATTTGTGCAACTTACATTAATACTTAAAGAAATCAGAAGATAAAATAAAAAAATCCATTAAAAGATTTAAAACTCAAATAAAAAAATTAAATACAAATTACAGTTTAAAAAATTAAATCTAAATAAAAAATATAAAAATCACTTAATTAAAGTTAAAAATACTTTATTAAATACTAGGTTATAGGCCCGTGTATTAAACAGGGTTGTATAATAGAAATTATATAATTCTACAATATATAAATAAAGTTACATAATTGGAAGTATTTTAATTACGTAGAAAAATAAAATAAAACTATACATCTTTATATGAGTGTTTCTCGGTCATTAAGCCATAATATCTATAGAATTTCCAGAAAGTTATTCGAAAATACATAACCACATCAACTTCCAACATAACATAACATTTGGAAAAAAATTTTAAAAGGACAACCAACACGATAGCTTTCTTTGACCTTCTTTATCTTGATCTATTATTAGGATCAAGTGTTATGCCGACAAATCTAGCTTGTAAAAACAACCACCAAAGAATTTCATAACAAATAACCAAATAACCTATATTTGAAACCTAACAAGTGAGAGGACTTAATAGCAGACTTTGTTAAGCAAACAGAGTTGGTCATAAAATCTGATAAATGCATCCCCATTAGATCACTAATTACTAAAGCCATCAAATTACCACTTTAAACTACATACTACTATTTTAATGTAATAATATTAAGCTAAAATCCACTCTGCATAGGTATCACATATTCAAACTTTCAAACTTTCCGATTCACAAAAAAATAATGTAATTAAGATAGGTAGATAGGTGCATACCTTTCCCATCTTCAAGTACACTGCAACTCTATTCGTGAGGAACAAAATATCTCCATAATCCAGTTCAAAGGCCTTAATATATTACATAATAGCAGTTTCAAAAATCCTTCTTATTGTAAAGCAGCATTACCAGCCTCATTCTACTTTTGCGCATGCACATTCTTCTCTTTGCAATTTTGCATAACACTAAGATTGACAGATTGAAGTAATAAATGAATAGATACTTTTATCATTTGTGTGGTGATGTATTAATTCTTTCACTTGCAGCACACAACTTAGTAAATACAAATTCAATTATCCTCTCACTTCATATTAAAGAAAACTATATGATTTCATATCACAATCAGAACTTATGAAGTTCTCATTTCATATGGTGTTTTCGTAAAGTTATTGTTTTGCTTGACCCATCATTTGTTGGGTTAATCTTGATAGGTATGGGTTGTTGGGTCTTGGTCCGGGTTATTAGAAAGTTTGTTGTTTCACATGTTTTTAATTATGAGTGGGTCATAGTTAGTTAGCAAGATTAGTGGGTCTAGATAATGGAGTAGTGGGTTAGTGGGAAGTTAATTTCTTTTTCTTTAGGTGCAAGATGTTTTCTCTATTTAATGTAAATTGAGAATGAATGAGTAGCATGAGTTTGTGAGTATAATCTTGGGCCTGAAACCAACATTTGATATCAGAGCGCAAGGTTAAGAAATAAGAGCGTTTTGAGAGTAGTTTTGGAGAAAATGGGAGCAACCCCCCTTTTTTGGCTGTAGGGGTAAGAAATAAGAGCTGTTTGAGAGTCGTTTTGGAGAAAATGGGAGCAACCCCCCTTTTTTGCCTGTAGGGGAGAGAACGAGGGAAAAACAAAATTGATTGTGCAAGCAGGTTAAGAAGGTTTGAGAGTCCAAAGAAAGAAATCAAGGGCAGTAGCCTTGGCTGCTATCGCCAAAAGCATGTTGTGAGGAGGAAAGAAACACAGTAGCTTTGTTGTTGTAATTTGTTGGAATGTATGAAGAAGCATGGGTTGATCAGAAGCCATCGATTGGCGAAACGCGAGTAGAAGCAAGCAGTGGTTGGAGACGATGAAAAAGGGGGGCGATTTCATGTGCGTCGCAGGAAGAGATAAGACCGGAGAAAGAGACCGACACAAGTGAAGGACCGATGCAAAGAGACCGATAAGAGAAGAGAGAAAGACCATGTTCCGGCGTGAGACCGAAATGACTGACGAGCCCCAATAGACCGGCCCTAGATCGAGACTGAAGGAGACATCCATGGCCGGCGGTTTACTTGAAAAAGAAAGAGATCTAAAACAAACCTGTGTGATTCGACTTTTCAGATTCAAAGAAGAATCTATGTGATCAAAGACTAATTAAAGAATGCAAATATGTTAGAAGAAAAAAGCAATTTATGTATCCTCAAAATAAAGCAAATAGAAAACATTTAAAACATAACTAAATGTTGTGGCTATAGTCAAAACATACAATAAAAGCCTACTTACTAAGCCCAAAGATATACATGTTCAATAAGGAATAATATCAAATGCTTAGGGGGCGTTTGGTTTGGTTTGCGGAATTCATTGGAGTTGGAATTTAAATTTGAATTGGAATTTTAAGGACTCATTTGAAAATCCAAAATGTGTTTGGTTGTTAAATTTGTTATGGAATTGAAATGTAAATTTATATAAAAAGACTAAATTACACTTCAAATCAACAAATATAAAATGGAATTTTATACTCATGTATTTATTCTAGTGACCCCCACCGCACCCAACCCCCACCCCACCCCACCCCACCCCACATCCCCTTGGTTACAAATGAAGATTCAAATGTATCACTTTTACAAATTAACCAAAATGAATTCAATGAAACTTAAAATAAGTAAACATATCAACCCAAATACAAATTAAAACATATTATACTAATATAATGGTCCAACTTACTATTATAAAATGTCCCACATACAAATAAATGTTGGTTCAAAATACCACTAGAAGTTAAAAACACGACTATAAACGCTTCAAATTTCCATTCAAACTTATGTGGACAATAAGAACCTCACCTAAGCTTCTATTTCTTCTTCATCCAAGCTCAAAAGATATTTTGATTGTCTTTTATTTTTTCATTTGCTTTGAATCTTTCTAATTGAGTCAAAGATCTTAATTTTACAAGTTCTGAAGGGATCATCTGTCCAGTTCAAACTTTATATCTTCATTTAGTTAAAGAGAAGTTTCTTTAAGATGATTACAAAACAAAACAACCACATCATTGAAACTTTGAAATAAAGAATTTCTTGCCTTGTGCGCTTCATCTTCTTAATGCGAACGTTTGAACTTTCTTCAACTTGAAAGCTTGAATTGATACCTTCATTATGGCTAAACTCATCAAAATCATCATCCCTTTGGTCTTCTTGTTCTTCTAAATTCACATCTTGTTCCATGTCCACCAAAGTTTTAGCTTTCTTACCTTGTTCTTGATCTTTTCCAAAAATAATACATATTTCTTCATAATGAGAAAGCCTTTTATTTTTCCATTTCACCGCATGTTTATGATTCTATTTCACATGAAAAGAAGAAATTAAAAAATTACTATCTTATATGATACACCAAATATGAAAACGTTAATAATATGAAAGTACCTCAAGGTAAGATTCCCATACTCCGAGATCACTAGTGATCACACAGCTTAGTTCTTTATTGTAACCAAATCTACTAGAATTTAACATATCATATACCACTTGCCTATCTCTCTTCATTGTTTTAATTCTGATTCAATATGAGGTTTACCCAAAATGCCTGATCCTAGTAGTGATTCTTTCAAACCTGATTCAAGATGTTGTAAGTATCCCGATCTAAACCCATGTTGTCATTTCTATAAAAAATATATATGAACAAGTTCAATTCATTGACTGTCTAACAAGTTATT
Organism: Flaveria trinervia; assembly: GCA_025506515.1. Classification (NCBI taxonomy): domain Eukaryota; kingdom Viridiplantae; phylum Streptophyta; class Magnoliopsida; order Asterales; family Asteraceae; genus Flaveria; species Flaveria trinervia. The sequence continues at coordinate 41,761,102 of CM046451.1, forward strand.
CAAAATATCATTGTAGCAATATTATCCTTTTACTATACTATGCTACCAGCCTAAAGAAATCATCAAAGAAGCTACTAAATCTATTCAAAAACGAGAAAAATAAATTAAAACTATATAATAAATAATGATACAATAAAACATGAACTATACTACAAGTATTTGAATACTTGTAGTTCCTTTACCCTTTTAATAGTTAATTCATAATGAAATTAGAATACAAATTCATAGAATTTTGTTCATATGGGCTGCTATCAAAATCAAATAACAATTCATTTAGATTTGATAATTGATATCCATCTCAACATCACTAGAAACCATCATGAATCTCACATTCAAAATCATATGAAATAACAATTCATTGAAACAAGTTAGTTATATAATAGTTCATTTATCTTTAATAATATAACAATTCTCAATTGGTCATCCTATGCTATTAACTAGAATCGACACAAAGAAGCATACCATACAATCAATGGTTGTGATCTATTTAGCTAACGTCTAACCGAATTCAATTTGGTAACCACTATATCAAATCAATAACTTATTAACCTACAAACAAACACAATCAATGGAGCATAATATTGAAAACATAAAAAACTAATCGTGGAGGATGTTTGATGGAGGATGATCGACGGAGGAAAATCAATGGAAGTGCGTCGGGAGTGAATGTCTCTGGTGGATCAGGTCTCATATGTAGCGGTGGTCTATGGGAAAGAAGAAAGAAGACTAGGGTTAGTTTTTTTTTAAAAAATTCCAGTAAAATTCTCTAAAATGGTGGGGATTTTAAATTCCACTAATGGTAGGATTTGGATGGAATTTATCTCAATTCCAATTCCTTCATCTAACCAACCAAACACCGTAAGGGAATGGAATTCAAATTCGAATTCCTTTTAATTCTATCGAATTCCTGCGTACCAAATGCGCGTGCATTAGCAAATGAATTAAAAAGAATACACGTTGATCAATTCAACCAAAGACATATACTTCTTTTCCCCAGTAATTATGTTAGGGTCCTTAATTAGTGTCACTAATCATAGTTTCATATTTTCCCTCCTAGAAACAATGAAACCCTCACTGTTTCAAACAACGAACCAAAATTTTATCATACATAAAAAAACCTCTGAGCCTAATCACATTTGTAAACAATGAATTTCAACGGTAAACATTGAGAATCATACATAGTTTGGTCTTTGCATCAACGAGCAAAGGTTTATGATCAGATACAGCCCAAAACAAACATAGTGTAGATAAGGCACAATGATTTCAGAATTTGATATGCTTCTAATCGAAAAGCCTAAAAAGAAGCAAAACAAATACATAATCAAAATAACCAAAATTGAAATATACAAAATAACCATACCTGATCGTTAGATTATTGCAAGGCAAATAAAGATCGGGCGATTGAAAAGCCTAAATCGAAGTAAAACAAATAAGAAATACGTATGTGAGGTTTCAAAATCGATCAAGCATGTAAGAATACTTATATTTAAATAAAAAATCAAAAGGAAAAAATCATACATGATTGCAAAGAATCGTATAAGGAAGAGAAACCTGCTATGAAGGTTTAAGGGAGAGGCGCTAGGAGCAGCTCATGGAAACTAATAGATCGATTTAGGGTTTTGATGATGCACAGGCCAGTTTGCAGCCAGATCTTTAGTTTCGGGTATGGTGACCCGCGTGTTATTATATATGGGTTATATACTTTGGGCGGGAAATTAGATGTGAGATTGCATGTGATAATGACAAGTGGCAATAATGCTTGCATAAAACTTAAAAATAACACTTATTTTTACCTTTGTTACAAACACTTTATTAAATATTCTTATAATTTAAGTTTCTAAATAGTTAGAAGAATTAATAATAAGAACTTTAAAACTCTTAAGTTCTAATTATTGCAAGTATATACATACACGTGTGTGTGGTTGTACATGTCTAAATGGATAATTTTTAAACAATTTACCAATGGCATGGTTTTTAGAAGTATTTAAATCTAATAAACAAAGTGTTTGAACACATCAAGTATTTAATCTTTTAACTACAATTCCCTAGCGTGATATCACAAAGTTTATAAACCTTGTGAGCCTTAACACGACCTTGTTTTTTATTACTTGTTTTAATTTGTAGTTATATTATTAAGCGTAAGATTCCTAGAGAATATTCTAAGTTTTTATTTGTAATACTTATTATCGTATATAATAAATCAATTTTATTAATTTTTAAAAAAGATCGATGTTGTTTCTAAATATATTTAAAAAAAATAGTTATGTAGTTTCGAAATATTTTGTACAGTTTGAACTTCAGTTAAGTGTTATTTTTAACTTTTATTTAAATTTAAGATTTCAAAATATATTCGTTTTTAATCTTTTTATTTGATATTTTAATCTTTTATTAGATTTATTTTAATTTATTTTTTGATTTCTATAGTTATAGATATAAGTTGCAAAGATGGTCCTTGTGGTTTGATAATGTTGCAAGTTTAGCCCTCATATCGTTAAAAACTAACCGATACTAACGGTGGGGATCAAATTCACAACTATTTAACAAATGTTTGGACTAAATTTGCAATTTTTAAATCCAGGGACCAAATTTGTAATACGATCAAACCTTGGGGATTATGTATGCAATTTTCTTTTTATTAAGGTATATAGTAATATGTTTTCGTAGTGATGGGTTGTCATTTCAATTTGTGTTTCAGTGGAGTTTTTATAGTAATTAAGGTTAGAAACTTAAGATTAGTATGAAGAGGCTTATTCGCTAAGATTTTAATGTGGTTTTTTATCTAATGAAAAGAAAAAAGTTGTGGGTGTGTTTCTCACAAAAGATGTTGGTTTTTGCCTTTCTTGATCCGAGTGTCTGTCTAACATATGCTTTCACTCAACGGCATAAACGATCTAATTTTTTTGGAGGGTTGAATCGGTCTTGGGGCCAAAATAGTTCAAGTCATTCTACAGGGTTTATTGGATACCCGCGCAATGCAACGAGACGACATTTTATATTAACATGTGCATTTAATTTGTTATTGTTGTAATAGTTTTATAAAAGTTTATTATGCTTTTTAATCTAAAATTTAAAACATCAAATAAATGAGTTTTGCATGACGACTTGTATATACATATTAACTTATGACTTGTATATACATATTAACTTATTGTATCTCACAAAATATAGATCGTTTCAACAAAAAAAATTACATCAAAACGTTTAAAAATAAACACAAGTTAAGCTTTAGTCTTAAAATGTTTTAAATGTGATAGATTAAAGGATATACTTGAAATTTTAAAACATATTAAGTTTTTTTTGTTTATGAGTAGATAATATAAAATTTTATGTAAGTGTTACTAAATGTAAGATTATTATATAACTAATTATAAGGAATAAAGTTTAAATAATGCTATAAATGCTATTTTACCCTTAAAAGTGATTACATCTTATGCATTGAATATAACAAGTGTTTTTAATTTTGTGGTATCTTAAAATACTCATCTCATATATTTTATATGTAGTATAGAATAATAAACTATTATAGTTTATAGCTTTCTAAACGTAAGTAATTTATTAATCTATTAAAAAAATCCACAAAATTATGAAATAATGAGTGGGTTTGGTCCGACTTTGACCTTTGAAATTCATCTTTGCTGAACCATTACCCAACTCATTCGATCTTCTAACTCATTGTATCTTGGATTGTTACAACTAGTTCATCGAGTATGGTATAGCCAAGTTTCTGAAATTTGAATCTAATGAACAGGTTACACCTCATCATATCCGGTTAAGAAAGAGATATTTGGATGCGAACAAGCGTAAAACAATGAGTAAAAGGCCGAAGGAGTGAGTATTGAAACGTGAAGAAGCCTGGAATATTTTGAGTTTCATGTTTTGATCAAAACTCATACATCACCGACATGTATCACATTATATTCTTGAGAGAATAAAACTGTAAAAGAAATATTGTAGCTCATATCCTTATATCTACACTAGCAGGTTAGAGTTGTGTTTTCTCGCGGCTTGATTTGATTTGAACATATGTGAGAACGTTGTTATGGTATGTTAAAGGTTTAAATATTTATAAGAACTTACGGTTTTAAAGTTCTTTTATTAATTCTTCTAACTATTTGGAAACTTAAAATATAAGAATATTTAATAAAGTGTTGTTTAAAAGAGGTAAACATAAGTGTTATTTTTAACTTTTTGGTAAGTATATTTAATAAAGTATTTTTAACTTTTATTAATTGATTTTTTATTTTTTATTTAGATTTAATTTTTTAAAATTTAATTTGTATTTAATTCTTGTGGTTTGATCATTTTACAAGTTTAGTCCCCATTTTATTAAAAAGGTGGGGAATAAATTTGCAACGATCAAACAATGTTTGGACTAAATTTTAACTTTTAAAATTCATGGATCAAACTTACAATATAATCAAACCTTGGGGATCATTTATATAATTATCTCAATTAAACAAGCAGTCAAAACTACAAAAGAAATAATTTCTTTAAATAAAAATGATATGGTAATTAGGTTTCTAAATAATAGACTTGAGTAAATATAAAAAAGACTATAAGTTCCCGCATACAGGATTAGTTCCCGCATACAGGATTAGTTCAAATAAAAGGTTTGCTAGAAAGCTTAGCAACGATCACTTATATGGATTGTATAGCCAAGTTTAGCCCATCAAGTTTATTTCAATGTATATCAAAATTTACAGTTATCATTATCTGATGTTAACATATTAAATTCGTTAACATTAAATACAAAAACTCATGTATATAGTTATGCTTTCAAAAGTTAATGTGTTAGTTATAGAAATGATTATTACGGGATCGATGTTTGTTACTAAACATTTTGTTTTTCACTCAAACTCACTTAATCATACACGGTTTAGATGTTTAGATGATGCAGAATATCTTCAAAGAGTTGATAATAATATACTAAGTAACAAAGAACACAAACTTATTAATTTTCAAGTTACTTGTATATATTAATTCTCAACTCAAAGCTTAGTGAGAAACTATATATACTATCACCTATAGCCGGATATACTTTGATACCAGCTGAAAACTTATAACTAAAGCAAATACTACAAAGCTAAAGTTAAGGTATCTTAGATAAAGTATTATTTAAGATAAGATAGTCATGACATGTCCATAACTTACCTTTTGTCACCGACTAAAATTGGTAACTGTACTAACTGATAAAAGGTGAACATTGGATTAAAGTATTGTCAACTATATGGGTGTGGGAAAGCGCCATGCAGTATATCAGAGATTTGCAGCAGACTGTCAGAGAGACCATACTTATGTTCATTGGCTCATAGTAGTGTCTTCCAAAGGTAAACTGGCTTTGGAAGAGCAAGTTCTTCAAAGACCATTTATACTTCGGAAGAAACTATTTGTTCCGAGGCTTAGGACTTCTTCATTTCTACATAATTCGTAAGTCATTGTCTTGTTTTTTTTCTAAGTCTTGAACTTCGGAAGAGAGAAGACTTTGTCTTCGGAAGTTGAAGTTTTTCTTTGGAAGATGATCTTGCACTTGCCTTTGGAAGAACTCAATTTGCCTTTGGAAGTTTTACACTTAGCTTCAGAAGTCCTTTATTAATTGCACCAAAATTGACTAAGTGTTTGGTTTTGGTTGCACCAGCCTTTCTAGATCCAACAAACTTCCACTAGGCTGATGCTACCAAAACCTCACTTATTCCTGCTTCTCAAAACCTTCAGCACCAGGGACAGAAGATGTTTATCTGTTTCCTTGCTCTTCCCTGAGGTTGTGCTGAGAAGTTTGTACAAGTCATTAGTGGACAGGAGATCAAGTCTGTCGCTCTGAATGACATGCACCCTTTATTGTGCCCCCCTGAGTAGAGTTAATTGATGGAGTTATAATCATACTCCCATTTAACTATGGACTCAAGTTCAGGACACTCAACCATTTAGAGAAAGGTTTGCCTTTGGTTGCTGATCCTTTTTGTTCCTCCTCCTCTCTCATTTTAACTCCTCTTCAATCTTGGTCCTAGTACTTAACTCGGCCAGATAAAGACTTCTCAAGTGATTTATGATATGAGCAGCAATCTCGGAGTTGGAGGGGTTGGAGAATGGCTTCTCTGCTAACTCAGCAATGCCAATTTGCTTAAGTGTAGCAAAGATGAGGCATTAGGCCTGTTTACCTCGCCATTCTCTCTCTTAACACAAATTGTGAGAAGAGTCTTTAAACCTCCACTGGATACTTCTTTCTTGGCACAAGGGACTGACTTAGAACTTTGTCCCCTTTCTTTGTATCTAGCAAGTCACCAGCCTTCTTCTTAGCTTCTTCTCTTCTTCATCTAGTGAATTTGAGTTGAGGCCATGGAGTTTAATGGCTTGGTCCAAAGTTTAGCTAGGCAGATCAAGGAATTAATCTCTTGTGAGAGAGCACGAGGATCCATCAACATAAGTTAACTTGACTGACTTCTTCTCACAAGAGATGTCGCTCAAGGTTATGCACTTCATGAGCTTCATCTTGATCTCAATTAAATCCTCCAAGGAGAGATGTTAGGAAGGCCGAGGAGATGGTTTGGGTGGTTGTTGGGTAGGTAGTGGTGTATGGGTTCTAGCAATGAAGCTAAGAAACATTTAACAGATCAAATGGGGTACTAGAAACTAGTTGTAATGAAGCTAAGAAACACAAGTAACTAAGAGACAGAACAAGAACAAATTACACAAGTGTAGAGATTAATGAAGAGGCTGATGCAACCTAAAAATCTTTAGTCTCTCCTGTATGCTGCACAAGTGCATTGAAGTGGAATGCTTTGAAAGTTTCACATGTGCAACAGAAATACTCTAAGTGTGAAATCTTCCGAAGCCAAGACCAACATCTTTTGAAGCCAAAGATGAAGTCTTCCAAAGCCTCAGAGACAATCTTCTGAAGCTTCAAGTTCATGAAGACAGATTTCTTCCGAAGACTTTTACATATGCTTTATCTGATGTATAGTTCCATAAAGCTGGACATCTTTCTGCTGCAACTCTGCAAGTCATCAACTAACATGGTTTGGTGATAAGGTCCATGCTTTTGGTAACTGTACATTGAGGTCTTGAGTCTGTATTCTTTCTACTTTATGTACTTTATCCTTTTTGTAATAGAAAAGGATGTGAGCTATGGCAGTCATAGTCACAAGTCAAAAGGCAATCTGCCTTTTGACTCTACAATTGATTTTGTTTGTGTCTAGTCAATTGTATCCAGCTGGCTTTCAAAGTATAGCCAGCTGTAGGATGTAGTATAAGTATCTCATGTTCTTGTAACTTTTATTTATGCTTTGTAACATTTGTAATAGAACATAGAGAAAGCAATATACTGCTTCTTGAAAACTATATACTTGTGTTCTTTGTGTTCTGTCTCTTTCATTCTTGTGTTCTTATTGTCTTATCTTGGTTAATCCAGTTTACTGCTTAATTAAAGTTTGGTTAATCTCCTCTTGTGTTGCTGTGTTGTAACTTACACCTTCAACGATCCTGCATTTGTATCAGAGCTTTCAGGCTCTTGATATAAGATCTCACCATCTTAAGATCCCTCACACACCACAAATACCAACTTTTCAAATGGCAGCCATTTCCAAAACCGATATGGAAACTAGAAGCATGAACAAGTCCCCACTGATCACTCTTGATGAGTTTGACACCTGGTGTTTAAGAATGGAAGGTTTCATCAGGTCTCTCGATTCAAGAATGTGGGAGTCTATT